>CABFWB010005296.1:24276-46793 GCA_902151455.1 Timema bartmani | reverse complement strand
TTATTCCGTTCAGAAATCTTACGAGTTTATAGAAAGAGAGAGAAAGTCTGTGCGGTGCGCCGTACCATTTATTTTCCTTCCTAAAGTGCTCTGTATACCACAATCCTACCATATACACAATTATGTAGTAATATTTATTAATTTTAAATTACATTTGATTTGTCAGATAAAAGACATTCCGCTCTGACTCCATAAAAACTAAAGTGATTTCTTGCCCAGCTGTTGTTACGTCAGGCAAAGGAGAGCGGCGTTTTATGACTTTTTGAAACAATTGCGGTCTCTTTCAAGGTTAAAATTACACTGAAAATAAAACTAATAGTTCTGTGAACAGTAGACCTCACTCTCTCCATTTATAAAATGATAATATATCATATTAATGATCAATGATTATGTAATGTTGATATTTTTCCTTTAAGATCAAGTTTGACAGAACACAAATTAACACTATAGTTAATATTAATTATATCCATAGATAAAACCGTTGTTCACGCGGTTTAAGACGCCTGTCTAACTATAGATATTAAAATTAAAAAAACCTAAGTATTAAATCGAATGCACACAATTTTAAATTAAAATCACTTGAGATTAGATACTAAACGAAAAACCTTTTGAGCGGTCATCATAGAGTTAAAATTGGTTCACACATTTGTCGGCTATCGTGGGACAAATCTACATATATATTTTTGAGAAGACGCCATCTCGAAACGAATAACCAGGTCGAAAACTAATATACAAACATTGTTAAACATAGGTTAAAAGAATTCCTCTACCAAATTTCGTTAAAATTGGTCAACGAATATGACGGCTATCGCGGAACAAAAATCCGGACAGATAAGACGAGATGTCAAATGGTCAAGTGAAAACAGAGCCTCGCTACGTTCGGTCAGTTACACCTTCACCCTTCTACTAGCACTAATGCGCGCTAAGGAAGACGAAGAACAACTAGATCATGTGACACTAATGGAGTGATCCCGATTGTGTTGTAACAGAGCTTACATCCCAGAGAACGAAACCCGAGGAAAATAAAATATTCCGCAGCAATTTCGTTTTCCTACCCTATAAACCACCATGTAAACACATGTCATATTGTTTCAAAATGACATTAGTTACGTCGCATTTACAACCGAGAAAATGTAATTTGGAGGAATTGTAGCAAAAAAGTTCTCTCATATGAGCAGATTTATTTGTTTTTTAAAATATCAGTGCAGAGTCAGAAGCAGAAATCTCTTTTTAAGCTATTTGAAAATTAGTTTTTTGGCATGTTATTTTTATGAATTTAATGCTTGTACAAGCGCAGTGACTTAATTTTTTTTAGCACCACGTCTTACTAGCCGTTATGGGCTATACGCTTACGTACTAATCACGCTAATGGGTTAAGAATAAGGACGGTTGAACTTAAGAAGAAGTGTACATGCACTTGCGTGGCTAGAAAGTGGGAAACCATTAAGGAAAAACCACCATTAGTACACCCGAACGGGATCAAACCACGATCTCCCCGTCATCGGCAGTCTAATATATTGCAAGAGTAGCGCTTGACTCAGTCCATGCAACCACCGAAGTGGGTATTGTATTAATTGGAATAGGACTCATCTATGGTTGTTCAAAAGCTATTTATGGAAAAAACCTATTTAGCCAGCTCGGGGCGAGAAATATAGCCACACACCGTATAACATCAGGGCTGCCTCAATTGTCTTAATAACAAAATACCTGTAGTTTACATGTTTTCATAAATACATTCTCATTTTACCAGAAATATTAGAGAGTAGTATTGAGGAGAAAAGTTTAATTTTTCATAAAAATGAATATTGTGAAGTCAGAATGCCATTCATTGGTATTTAAAACAAAATATCTTGGCCTTGATTGGGAAATTTAAACATTTTCTATCACCCTTTCTTAATGCCTGTATACGCATTTATGATAATTACTATATAATTAACTTAGAGATGAGGAAGAAATAATTTTCGGATTATCTAACTGCATTTGCGTGAAAGGAGAGTGGTGCACAATTTTGAAAAAAAAAACACCTTGTAAAATGACCTACCAGGATTAGATTCGAACCCCAATCTCCCAAATCTTCAGCAGACCAGTCCAACACGAGAGTAACGCTTTAGACTGTTCGGCCAATGAAGCACTTTATTCATCTGGTAGTCGACCCGAGTTTTCAAGGCTATAAAATCAAATCAACGTGCTTATCCATTCTAGTAGCTTTTTTTCCCCTATGCGTGTGATTACTATTTTAAAGATTACCATTTAATGTCCTGAATTTATAAATAGCCCCGTATTTTTCTAGGATTTCTTTGGTAAAAGTCTCTGCTTTCCAGAATCTCTTGGTTTTCCAGGTGCTTTCCAACCCTGAGCATAGTGTACAATGTAAGCACACTTATTGCCCTTAAGATTTTGAAATAAATAAACTAAATAATGGCAATTTTTAATATTTTTTGGGGGGGAATCGCATTTTACTAACGGCTCTCCACATGTTTACTGTTAATAGATTAGGGATGAGTACGGTAGAAGTGAGAGGAAATGTGTCGGAATTTACGTGGAGGGAGAGTGGGAACCTATTTATGAGAGAAAAAACTAGGCCTAAGTACACCCAAATGCGATTTGAGCACCTATCTCTCAGTTAACGGTGATCAAGTCTTGCGAAAGTGACATCGAAGACCATATGACCACAAAAATGGGTAATAAGGGCTGCTAGTGGATCGTTGCAGCGATGGCTGCAGGTTATTGCACTAAAATGTATTCTAAATTTTTATTGGGAGAATTTCTATATAATTTTTCCTTACTCAACTTTCTAGTCAAAAGTTGACTCGTCAAAGACTATCAACTTTACATATATATTTATCTTTTGGTGTTTAACTTGAATCAAAAAGTAAATTTTCTCCCTTCACGCCATGATGAGAACTTTAAAAGGACCCTTCTACCAGCTATATACATATTTGTTGCACCAAAACACTCAAGTAAAAATCTAGGTATTATTTTTAACCAAAGAGAAATATTTTATTTAGCGATATACAACTATACAAATCATGGTTTCCAAGGTTATGAAAATAAAGAATGACTCTCCAGATAAACCACTGCCCACACAGAATGAAAAAATGAAAAATTCTCTGGGAAATTTGTGTTTTTGTTTTAATTTCCTATATTTGCTGACATCCCAGACCCCTAACCTTTAAAATGATTGGACATTTGTAAAAATCGGTTCAGCCATTTTCTATTCATTTAAATTACATGAAAAGGGCCTATCCAATTATACATAGGAGCAGAGGTAAATATTTAAAGACAAAGAAGAGGAAGTATAAAAATCAACAATGCAATATATATAACCTAATATTATCGGTTTGTTTGATAAATATACAAATAATGATCATAATCTATTTTTTACACCATACCCCTAAAGTAAGTGTTGAGTTGGTATTATTTGTAACCAGAGAGGCATATTTATTCATATATCTACATTCACGCACAAATCATAGTTTCCATGGTGACGTAAACAAAAAATGAAAAGCTAAAAATTCTCTGAGAAAATCAGCTTTTAGTTGGAAACTACTATTTTTACCGACATCCTGGACTCCTTACCTTTTAAATAAGAGGTCTTTTGTCAAAATATGTTCAGCGACTTCCTCATAATTTCTATTACCGGAAACGGGCCTATCAAATATTTATATATATATATGCGAAAGCCCTGACTGACTGACCCACTCATTCACTCACTCACTCATCACTAATTCTCACACTTACCACGAAGATAGAGTGCTGAAATTTGGCACAGGTGTTCCTTATAAGCTAATTAGAAAAAAAAAGATGTTTCATTCCGATATTTTGTGATTAAGGGGGCGAAATCGGGGTAACTACCCTAATCAACAATATTGCTTTATAAATTCTTTATAAGCGTTTGGAGGGTAATATAATATTGCCTTCAAAAAATAAAGTAATCGTTTTTAACCCCGTAGATGTTTCTAAGGGCTGAAAAAAATTAACAGACAATTAATTATAATATATAACTACGTTTTAATACTCCAAGAGACGGTAGAAATCTGTAGTTTATATTTTGCTGAATTTTGTGGTGTTTGTAGTGTCTGTGTGAGTGAGAGGACCTGGCCCGGGGTTGTGTGTGGTGTTGGAGAGTGGTGGGAGGGGGGAGACCTGTCCAGCCACGCTTAGCTGATAACGCCCCACGAAGTAGGCAAAGAAGCCTGCCGAAAATAAAGCTCCCCTTGAGAAACGATACATAGACACCTCCTCGCGGTGTTTCTCGGGTAGCGCTAAGAACCATGCCATTAAGCTTCAAACAAAATTCCTCATTTTCATCTAAAAATAAATAATAACACAATATCCCGTGCAAAGAACGGGCATTCATCTAGTTATATATAAGATAACCATTGGCGTTGTCGACTGTCCTTTCGGCAAATGCCTTAAGAATTTTTTTTTACCAGACCTTATATTAATTCATGGCAAATTGGGGTTCCGACTACCGCATGGACCATGCATCATTCGTTGGAGAACAATATTATGAAACCTAGTGTAATGCGTGGGGTTGGTCAGTTCCGCTGAAACCAGATCATCTATGTCCTCTGGTTCTCTGAGTTTCGCTGTATTTTCGAGTGTGAGCCGCATGTGGCAATGTGTAAGTCCTCGTTCTTGGAACTCAATTACATATACGTACACCGTTATTTTGCCAAACACATTTTGTTTGAACAAATCTCCTTTCAGTTCTTTAGTTTCATTGCAAACATGCGAGCAACAATATCAGGGCGATCAGCTGGTTTTTCATTCGGGAGAATAGCAGAGGCTATTTCAGGCCATTTTGGACTGCAGGTGAATGTCAAGAAAATGTCAGGTTTGCCATATTTTCGAACCATTGCCATAGCATCCTGGTGTCTGCTGCATATTTCGTGGACTGCCCTGAAAATTAGAAGGTAGACGTATAATTCTACCTGCTATTAGGTCTTTTTGGTGTGCACGGGCTACTAAGAAATCTTATAGGCCTTGCATTTGGTCCATACGCAATTTCTTTTGGCTGTCTCTTAAGTATTGCAGCCTCTGTGCTTCCACACTGCAGTACTGTTCTACTAAGTATTGTTGAAATAATTTCTGTGACTGATGAATGTGGGAGAAAGCTCCACGAACAGTAAGTCTATAAGAAACAAACTGAAACATGGTCATTATAGTGCGTTTATCTTGCTTGCGAGGGCCATTGTGTGATTAAATTGAGGAACCATACCGGTTTCGCCATAGGAAAATAGGAGAGGGTACATCAAAGGATCACAATGAGGGCTTAACGTTGATAGCATTTTTGGGCTCCTTTTATTTACCACGCACAGCCACATAACAGTGTCGTGGTGGCTCTCAATCTTCAGAAGAAAAAAAAAACCCAGCAATTTCCTCTGAAGTTGATTTGTTGTATCTTTGTTGATCAGCACTGTTCGCAAGTTTCCTTCTCTTGTCAATATTTCTCCTGCGTTTTTATATAAAATTGCATAAGGGTTTTCGACGAAGATATTTGATAATGTTTGTAGTGTACCAGGTAGCAATGAATGCTGAACAACGTTTTGTGCATGTAAACAGTTTGCATAAGTTGAATCATTGATACAGAATTGTCCAAATCTTAGTGGGGAATCAATTGGTGGTATGAGGTCCGAAATGTACCGATATTTTTGACCTTGAATCAAGAAAGAGTGTAAAATTTTGGGAAGGATATTGTGTGAAAGAGAGAGAAAATACGAGGGAGTGTGAGAGAGCGTTTAAAAATAAAGTTAGAGAAGGAGAGATTTGTTTAAAGAGCGAAAATTAGAGTGAGAAAGCGTTTAAGAGAGAGAGAGAGAGAGTTAGAGAGAGTGTTTAGGAGAGTTCGTTTGCGAGAGAGTGAGTTTGAGATGGAGAGAGTGAGATTGAGAGATGGAGAGAGTGAGATTGAGAGATTGAGAGAGTGAGAGTGAGATTGAGAGAGTGAGAATATAATGTGAGAGAAACTGTGTGATAGAGAGTGTATGTGAGAGTAAAGAGTGTGTTAGAGGGATAAATTGTTAGAGAGAGAATGAGAGAAGATTATATGAGAGAGTGTGTGTTATAGTGTGTGTATGCATTTGTGTGTGAGGGGAGAGAGTGTATGAGAGAGAGTATGTGAGAGGGTGAGAGAGAGTGTATGAGAGAGAGAGTATGTGAAAGGGTGAGAGAGAGTGTCAAATAGAGAGAATGTGAAAATATAGATGTGGTACACAAAACATAGCGGTACTTTGAAATATCATTCCCTCAAAATCAAGTATTTACATGGAAATATAACTGAACTCTATGTATTTGTAAGAATATGAAAAGATAGATGGTATACACAAAACATTACTTTTAAATATCATGTCTTCAAAACTAAGCGGTAAAATGAAAACATAGCTTAAATTCTGTATTTGTTATGAAAATTGAAAAATGACACCTCTACACGGGAATCGAACCCAGGTGTCCAGGTGTCATTTTTCAATTTTCAGAATATATCTAGATGGAGAATTCTTCACTAAAAATCAAAATAATAACTTCGGCTATTTGATTCTGTATTTGTATTGTGTTACTATTTGATAAAATGAACATCAAAACCCATTATTTGAAGAAGAAAAAAACCCCCACCAAATCTCATAGTTAGATAGTTAAAATGGCTATTTTAAAACATTATTCAAGATAATTTTATTGTTTTTGAGCTTATATTGCATACCAAAACATATTTAAACATCATTTTATTATGCGCGAAACAAAACGTAGACAATATTTTCACGAACTCAAAAACTTAACCTTTTAATTTTCGAATTATGCTCAATATTGATTTAAATGCGAATTAACGATAGCGACATGCCAATAAAATATGTTTCCCCAGTTTAGGAATCTCAATTTAGATGTGTTATGATCAGTATCTAAAGATAAATATTCATCAAAAGAAAAAATTGTGATGTGTTCGGACCATCAAAATAGATTTAGCTATTATTTTTTAGCCAAAGTGATATATTTTATTTAGAGATTTACAGCCATGCAGCAAATAACGGTTTTTCATGGTGACTAAACAAAGAATGAAAAACTGAAAATTATCTGTGAAAATCGGGTTTTCATAGAAAACTACTATTTTTCCCGACATCCTGGATTCCTAACCGTTAAAATGAGTGGTCGTATGTCAAAATCTGTTCAGTCATTTCCTCTTAATTTCTATTACCGGAAACGGGATTATCAAATAATATATAAGGATTAGTGGCTAAAATTAAGAGTTTGTGGTAGAGAGTAAAAGTATGAGGAAATACACGTATTAGAACGAAAGAGGATGGAAAAAAACCCAAGAGAAAATCACAATTGGGAAGCCAACCTCTATGTACCTCATCGGGTTTCTAGCCTCAACGTTCTCGTTAACGGTGGTCAAGTGCAATTCGAATACAACACCGTATACCACTAAAACACCCCTGGGGGTAATAGAAGTTCCGAGACTGTTTGATCAGCCCACAATCGAACGGACAACGCTCCCCCAATTTGATGGTTAGGTGGGGCATTCCAAGAGACTATTTCATTCGTAGTGTCGGGCGACAGTGTTTTGCCGGTGATGGCAGACCAAGATTAAAATCCCGAAAGGATGTTGTGGCTTATAAATATTTTTTTACTATATAAGTACTCGATAATTTCTATGAACAAGCGCAAAAGGGCCTACCAAATTTTCCGCTGGAGGTATTTTCACATACCTTCCAGGGTTCTTTTACATGCCACAATCGACATGGGACCGACGGCTTTACTTACCCTCCGAAAGAAGCTGTTCTACGGATTTTTATCGCCCAAGAAAAATCAGTCAACCCCGGCTGGGTTTGAACCCACGAACATCTTTGCTACTATTCCTCAATGTGAATTCGATTTTTTTTTCTTCTAAATTCTACCTTTCTAATTCCTTCCCCATTAGTGAAATGAAGGTGACCTGGTGGTCTAGGGGTAAGGTGTCAGACTTCTGTGCTGAGGGTCCAGGGTTCAATCCTCGGTCCCGGCATATATTTATCTGATTGCCGAACCCTTCCTTCACCTCTGACAAGACATGTATTAATCACAACTTGTGAATGTGAGGAATGCCAGGCCTCCNCGGTCCCGGCACAGATTTATCTGATTGCCAAACCCTTCCTTCACCTCTGACAAGACGTGTATTAATCACAACTTGTGAATGTGAGGAATGCCAGGCCTCCACCGTGGTTCGGATTCCACGTTAAACTGTAGGTCCTCCATTTCATCTCACAATCACCATACCATTACACATTAGCGTAAGTGCGTATAACCCGAACGGGTAGTAAGACGCGGTGCTAATAATAATAATTAGTGTAATGCGTATAGCCCCGTTGGGGGTATTAAGACTTAGAATACGGAGGAAAAAAGAGCTTGTTATACCCCACGGATATAGCTAACTTTGCTTACCTAGGTAAAACAAACTTAATCAGGTAAAACAAACTTAATTATTTAAAACAGTTTGAATCAAGCGTCACCACATCGTAGTTCGGGGTGTTTTTATCTTCACTAGAAGACAGTGGAATTGAGATGAATGAAATAATTTTACCAGATTTAAAATTATTAATTTTTTATGAGAAGGAATCAAGGCATAGCGTTATTAAAATTAAAACTGGTTCTTTTTTATTATAATATTAATATTATCTCTACCAAAATTAAAATGCCCTTCAAAGAAATTTAAAATATACAACACTCCTCAGTGGATGCATGGTCTATGGAATCACTCTCTCAATATAATACACTGGCAATAATGGGGAGAATGGGGTTCGAATCCCTATTGCGTGTATTTGGGGTGATTTTTCCTAAACGGTTTTCTACTCTCCCTCCACACAAGCGCGGGTACACGTGCTATAAATATAACCTTTCTCGTCCCTAAAACCATTAGCGTTATTAGTACATAAGCGTCTAACCCGGAAGTGGAACTCGGTTCTATAAAAATCTATTAATGCTCCTGCGCAGCTTCCTCCGAAAACGGTGGAGCGTTACCACATTTCTGGTCTTTGAAACGTGTTTTCTCTCTATTCGCTGATGGGAGAACCTTAATTAAATCCAATTAGTTTTTATGTTTTTGCCCATCGTCCGGATTCCTTCCTGCCCCCCCCCCCTAACCAGCCCCCAGTTGACCATTTTAAACGGTTTCTGGACCCACGCCATCAACTTATTTACCAACCCCCATAGAATGATAATGAAGATGTGTGTTTTTCTAAAACCTAGTGTTACTTTGAGCTCGTGTTATTAGAGCGCAGGTAACGCAGCCTTACTGTCACCCAGCCCCGTACTAAGAGGTGAGTTATCTTCATCAGTTGGAGAGCAGGTTCGATTCAGTCAGCCCTTAAAATCATTCACCACCTGTGTAAGATAGTGTCTTATTAAAGAGTACTAAGAGCACTTTAGGAGAGGGGGTGACTCTTCAAAAAGCAACCAGATATACTTTAATGTAATCATAAGACAAATTACATGTTTTTTTAGCACCGCGTTTTACTACCCGTTCAGTTTATACGCCTATGTACTAATTGCTATAATGGTTTAGGGATTAGGAAGGTTTAATTTAAAGGAAGTGCACATGCGTTTTCATGGAGGGAGAGTGGAAAACCATTTAGGAAAAGCCACCCTCAGTGCACCCGATCGGGATCGAACCCCGATCTCCCCGTCTTCAGCAGTCTAGTCCAACACGAGATTAGCGCGTTAGACCACGCGGTTACTGAAGCGGTTCAAATGACATGTTCTGCAGCTGTCACTTTTTAGAGATCACTACCATAAAATAATCAAAATATAAGTAACATCTTCTCAATAATATAGTATAATATAATATAGTTACATCTTTTTAATAATATAGTATAATATAATATGGTTACATCTTCTCAATAATATAGTATAGTAATTATATGGTTACATCTTTTAGCATTTTTCTTCTTCTAAAACTACCATTCTACCACGATTTACTTAAAGACATAAAGCTCCTTCTTTGTACGCAGGCTAGATTTTCTTATGATTTTCAGGCTACTTATTTAAAGGGGTAAGGGATTAAGAGTGTGAAGTATGTCTAACCTTTTAAATTAATCGACCACTGCTGAGGGTGGGTTAGATGGTTGGTGGCAAATATTGTCCTAAGCCAAGTTAGACCGTAAAGCTGGGTTTAGACCTAGAGAGCGAATGCTCAATTATTCTCAGTCATTCTCATACACAAACATACAGTGCAATGTCTAACGAAGATTTTATAATTGTGGATGCTAGTTTTATTATATTGCACCCGCTAGAAAAAAAAAGAAGAGTAAAAAAAAGACGGTGGTGGACATTTCATTATTTTTCCAATGGCATTCCAGGCATGATCTTTTATTTAATTATTTTTGTACTCTCGAACAGTTGGAGTCCCAAGGCTTTCAATACTTTTTATTATGTTCTACAAGTTGTAGGCACAAATCATTATTCCAATCTTTGTTTTCTCGGTCCGAAATAGTACTTAGCAGGTAGCCAAACTCATAGCTATTCGCACCGAACGAAAGCATCCTTTAAAAAAACCACTCAGTAGAAAGAATGTTCCACTCAACTTTTCACACGTTCTTTCGTCGCTTAGACCAACCGAGAGAGCATTCATTAGAGCATTGGTGACCTGGTGGTCTAGAGGTAAGGTGTCAGACTTCTGTGCTGAGGGTCCGGGGTTCAAACCTCGGTCCCGGCACAGATTTATCTGATTGCCGAACCCTTCCTTCACCTCTGACAAGACGTGTATTAATCACAACTTGTGAATGTGAGGAATGCCAGGCCTCCACCGTGGTTCGGATTCCACGTTAAACTGTAGGTCCTCCATTTCATCTCGCAATCACCCTACCATTACACATTAGCGTAAGTGCGTATAACCCGAACGGGTAGTACGACGCGGTGCTAATAATAATAATAATAATAATAATAATAATTAGAGCATTAATTACAAATTTGAGCAAACATAACTGAACACCGAAAGAATGCTCGCCACACGTTTACATCCAGAGAATTTAGGCAAAGTCACTCGCTTGGTCTAAATAAATGCGCCTTAAGCCGAGAGTGGACATGTCAACATGTATATTAAATAGTATTAGGGTCCTATTTTACTAAGATTTCAATCCTCCTTCATCGTATATTTAGTGGTTCGTTTGGTTCATGACCGACAGGGTTGGTTCAGCGTGAGTGAGATTAGCTATGAGCCAGGAGAGGGAGATTTGGTTTGAATCCCAGGTGTGCTACTAAGCTTTGATTTTCAGTGTAGTTTTGCCATCTTTTATCCAGGGTAAATGCTGGTGGACGCTTTTAAAATTCACCCTCCTCGTCCTGATACCCTCAACCTGTTTCATAGATACGGAAAGAACAAAATAATCATTGATACTATACGCTACCACTATTTACAAACCAAGTTTAATTAAATTAAAATAGAATATATTTGATTATTTTTATGTTTGGGAAAAATTTGGACACATCGTTCTTATACTTCAAAATATTTAATACAAAATCTTGAGGATCATTTTTATAGTTTGGCTTCACGAATTAAGGCATTCTTTCGGTAGTAAGACGTTTAAGCAAACTCTTTGCATTACAAATCTGGAATAGATATTTTTAGGAATTTGAATCTCCCTGGTCCTGAGGATTGCTGACTCTAAGGAATATTAAAATTATTATTAGCACTGCGTCTTACTACCCGTTCGGGTTGTACGCACTTACACTAATGTGTAATGGTAGGGTGATTGTGAGATGAAATGGAGGACCTACAGTTTAACGTGGAGTCCGAACCACGGTGGAGGCCTGGCATTCCTCACATTCACAAGTTGTGATTAATACACATCTTGTCAGAGGTGAAGGAAGGGTTTAGCAATCAGATAAATCTGTGCCGGGACCTAGAATATTAAAAACCAGACCAGAAAATTACTTGATAGATCCCAATGTGTACTTTAACTTTAGGCGAGACTCGTGGATTAGTTCAAAAGCTATAATATATAAAGACACAGACACACCACATGTGTCCCAGACTCCCAGGCTAACAAATGACAATGCTGTCGCTTTTCTTTACTCTTTTGTTTCCACTAAGACACGCGAGTCCTCTGATTTCTTCAGGGTCGACCTTGACGCACAACATGACGCGGCATCTTGCCAAAACCCCAACGGGCCCAGGTGCACGCCACAATGGATTGATCCCATTTTATAAATTGCCACAGCCAGGCTTTGAGTATTGCTTTCAGTTATTAGACCGCGTTAAAAATACTCAATATTGACCTTAGTAGACAATTAATAATGATGTTCAATTAATTTTGATCGAGTTTAATAGAAGCAAGCCTCTCTCTAAGATATTATTTAAATTTTATGAGCTATATTTCTCTGATAAGAGGTGCCGAAACTTGAAAAAAAATTTTTTTTATAATATTAAAAGTTAAAAAGTAATGTATTAAATATAATTTTATTTTAAAAGACGAATGTTAATATAATAACCCCCATCTGTGTTCTATTTTATTTTCACGTATTGTTTTATAAATTCAAGAAAATAAATAAAATTTTCAGTAACAAGTCATTAATAAAACCCTGAAATATTTTTTTAAAATGAAAAACTATTACACAGTTAGCTTTCAAAGTAGAACATTCCCCATATACATTTATATTTCTTTGTGATATTTACCGTGCACTTTTTGAACTGATTGATTATATCAAAACACAACTTAGAAACTAACTTAAATCTAGAACAGACACAACATCCAGCCCCGGCCGTTAATTCCTCACTGGTAAAAGGGAAACCCAAATTTCACCTAGGATAAATTTATTGGGTATTCCGGGAATTGAACCCGGGACCCTTAGCTAAATACACAGATATGCCACTGACTGAGCTAAGTTGTCGGATTCCCAACGATCAATTTTGAACAAAATATTTAAAGACATTTTTTGAAAAATCTTGGATTTTCTAAAATAAGTCATCAGTAAACCACCCTTAATTTTATAAGGTTAGAATTGGAATTACAATTCGGCATTAAATTAGTACCATTTAAATATTAATTTTTAATGAAATAAATAAAACTGTTTCAGGTGCAGCTCAGGGTATAAGTAGATGGTCTGACAAAATAATAAGGCCAACTTTTTTTTTGTTGTTAAGGGGACACTTAAAACATTAAGATCCACCATAATTTCGCTGTCGAAAATGTTCACGATTACAATACTTGATATTTTTATGAGAAATTAAAAGATAAATAAGAATAATTCATAACGTGTAATTTTATAATATTGTTTTACCATAATGATGTGCGTTGCCAGTTTTTAAAATCTGTCTTAAATTATTTTTTAATAAAATTGATTGTGAACATGAATCTAATCTGCCGACGCGTGGTCTGCAGATATCTCGCCTACCACTGCACAAACAAACATACGAGTATTGAACAGCTCACAAGTACGACGCCTTAGCTCGGACGGTAGTGCGTCTGCTTATTGAGCACAGGATCTCACCTTTAACTACTGGCATGGCCGATAAAATAATATATAATGGGGAAATTGAGCCTTCTCCTTTAAGACGATAGTGAAGGGAAAATGAGTTAGGACAATATTTTTTTCAGTTCTTATATATAAACTTTTTTTTTTGTCAAAATAAACCAAATATTGCTCCAGTACAAACAGTGTTTAATTTTATACACATGTTGATATCAAAAGCTGTTGAATATCTGTCATGAGCGTAATGGCTTGGATGACAAACTTTTTAAATGAAGTGAAAAAGTTTGTCATTAAATTCATGAACACCCTTGACAGATATTTAACAACTGTTAATATCACCATGTAAAGAAAATTAAACTATACTTTTCTACTGGATAAATATCTTAGTTATTTTGGTCAAAAAAAGTTTTTCTATAAAAACTGCAAAAACACTGACCTTTTCTAAAGATAAATTAATGGAAGAGGGACAAGGTTTAGTTCTTATTCTAGAGTTAGCTTAGTTTGTAAGTCGAGTTCTGATATTAACAGTAGGTTAAGAAATTGCACGTTAAATATCCCCTTCCCCCTCCAAATAATAGATACACATCCTCATCGGTGGTCACGTGGTCTAACGCGTCGCTCTCGTATTAGACTAAGTTGGTGGTGACAAGGTGATTGGGGTTCGAGTACTCTCAGGTGTATTGAGAGTGTTTTTTCAAAATAGTTTCGCACTCTCCTCTAACGCAAATGCGGGAACATTTCCTATGAAATTTCAATGAAAGTAAGGGAAAATTTCCTATAAAATTCTAACGCAAATGGGGGAACATTTCTTATCAAATTCAAACGCATATACGGAAACATTTACTATCAAATTCTAACGCAAATGTGGGAACATTTCCTATCAAATTCTTCCTTCCCGATAACAATTATATGGGCGTGATTAATGTATCCGCATAGCCCGAACTAGTAATAAGACATTTTTGTAATAGAGAAAAGATATCAATAAAATGTAGATCGTAGACTATCGGACCATGGCCAACATTGAATGAATTGTCCCCTTCCCAGACAGTTCTTCTCCCGTCGAACGAGTATGGTGGGAGCGGGTATTTACTAAAGGGATAAATAGCCCTTGAGGGGAAAGTCGAGGAACTACGGAAGGCGAAGCTATAAGAATTCGCAATAAATTATTAAACGTATTTGTTTACAATGTTTAGGACGACACTAATTGGCCGTAATGTTGGGGAACATGAAACAGGCCAGCCAATATGCCAGCGTCCGTAATACTGGTTTAATTGAATGGGCGATGCTTTTTATGCTAGAAAAATTAAAAGGCTAATTTATATATGCGTCTGCTTGTCAAACAGTGCAATTAATATTTGATTAAAAAATTATTTGTATATTTGATAAAGTATCCGTTTGGATTACACATCTATGCTCTAATCACGCTTGTGAGTTGGGGATGAAGAAGGATTAATTTAGATGAAGTATACCCGCGTTTGCGAGGATACGATTAAACCACAATCGCCCCATCATTGGCAGCCTAATCTATTGCGAGAGTGATGCCTTAGACTATGTGAACACCGAAGCGGGTAAAGTATATATCATATATGTATTTTTTTTATCGGATCTCGAATCTTCAAATCTCGAATATCCTGAAAGATTAGAAATTTTAGAATCCTGTCAATATAAAATATATCACCTTTACTTGAACAATCAATAATTCAATAAATACTACTTTTTTTGCGATTTAACAACGTTACTGCCAAGTAGGCTATAGCAATCAGAACAAGAGATAATATTTGTTTGTGAAATATATGCGGTTTTGGATCCTATTTACAATAATTTAATCCCCTACCAAATATAGATGTTCCATTGGCACACATACACATTCTAAACGAGGAAGAGGGAGTCTTTGACTACTATTCAAATGAGATCCCCACCAGAAGCTTGTAACGCAGGTAATGTATTCTTGGGGCTGAGGTCTGGCGTTATTGAGTGAGCTTTTCTGAGCACTGAAGCTGAGAGATTTTAGATTCCGTCATGAGAGAGGTGGTTGGTATTTGCTTTTAACCGCTCTTCTATTATTCATCCAATAGTTTTATTTTGTATTATTATGTAGGAATATTTTTACCTCCAATTACTACTGTTATTTTCCTGTACTACGCCTACTTCTACCGTTGAGGGCTTTACTCATATTTACACAAATGTTTTGCTATAAGGTGGAATACAAATGAAGCGAATTATGATCAGTATGTTTTATAACAAAACCAATTTTTGGACAAAATAAAATAAATCTTCAGTAGATAAGTCTAGTTAAATTTTCTATACTTAGTAATATGAACCGTTCTTGAATATTTGCCATACGCATAATGGAATTTTTATATAAAATATTTAGAATTAAGATAATTTCTGTTAAAAATCTACCATGCTTATGGCAAATATAAAATCATATTTTATAAAACTACGTTTAGAAAATTAAAGTTAAGGTGGTAGTGTAGGGGACGCAGTTTTGATTGTAAAAACAGTTTTTTGGCCTAAATAAATAAAATATTGTTCCAGCAGAGTTTACTTTTTTTCCCATGATAATATCAATAATAGTTGAATATCTGTCTTGGGCAAAGCGGCATTATATGAGAAACGTTTTAAATGAAGAGAAAAAGTTGTCACTACATTCCAGGACACCCTCGACAGATATTCAAGAATGGTTGAGGTCATCATGTGAAGAAAATTTAATTTATATGTTTGTACTGAAGCAATACTTTATTTATTTTGACAAAAAAAAAAGTTTTTCTATAAAAACTGCAAATATATAGCCCTTTTCTTGCGTTACCTTCACTCCCATCTTGATTATTACGTTTAACACAATAATAATAATAATAATAAAAGGATTAATCTAAGGAATAGGGATGAGGAAGGTTCTTTAGAGGAAGTATACCCGTATTAACTTAGATAGAGGATGAATAAACCTCAGTAATAAATCAAATAGGAGAATCCCACCCAGTGCATTCATCGAGATTCGAACATCCACCTTCCTATAACAGGCAATTCAGTATATTGTGATCTAACACATTATACCACGCTACCACCAGCACCAAGGGCCTTAAACTAAATCCAATAGAACATTTGTTATAATCTCACGCGTTTTATGCCCTTTCACGCTATCCGCAGCCAACACCAATTTGCATTCAACTGTGGGGAGAAAAAAACGGTGAGAATTTCAATGTGGAAAATCGCCCTAGTTTAACAAACCGGGATTATTCATACCCGGCTGTCAACCTCGGTGGTCTTGGGGTTGAGTCCTTAGGACCCAATGTTAATGGGTTCAAACCCAGCTGAGGTTGACGGATTTTTCTTGAACGATAAAAATCCGTAGCATGACTTTCTTCGGAGGGGAAGTAAAGCCATCGGTCCCATGTTAATTGTAGAAGGTATGTGAAAATAACTTTCCCGGCAAAATTAGTAGGTACTTTCACTCACGTCGAAAGAAATTATCACGTGCTTATATAAATGAATCGGTCGGCTTAGAAAATGCGCGCTAAAAACGTCAAATATATTTAAATTGCAAACTGAACTACGCCCTACTGGCTTTGAGCTTAGCAAATTTAATTTTGGCGTTCACTATGTTCCCTCTAAATAGAGGGTTGTATTCGTCCATAGCTTACAAACTAAATTATCCTAAGGGCCAGTTTCATAGTCAGATTTAGTACGCCTAAAGTGCGAGTCGATACTAAATACAGGACGTCACCTACCTGAAATTGAATGGAATGGGCCAGTTTCATATGCGAAACTGGCCCATTCCATTTTGGTCTAGGTAGGTGTCGTCCTCTATTTAGTATCGACTTGCACTTTAGGCGTACTAAATCTGACTATGAAACTGGCCCTAAGACAACACACTGACACTAATAAATTGTCATCTTAATTCAGTCAGTTGTGTGCCTTCTTATTGAGCCTAAGTACGTTAATGTTGGTGCAAGTGGGGTTTATCCTTTTGCAACAATAGATTAATGGTCGGGGGAATGAATGTTGTGTCTGTTATAAAATTAAGTTAGTTTGTTAATCATATTTCAATACAGGCCTAATCAAGTTCTTAAGAAAATATACGTTATGCAATCAATAGCAAATGTAAATTTGAGTGATGTGTAGAGTTGAAACTAAAATTATGATAAAATGTTTGGTGATGACTGATAAGACACAAAAAAAAAGGTCATTTTGATGTAATTTAAAAAACTCGTCTACCCGCTTCGGTGGCTGCATGGTTTAAGTCGCTACTCTCGCAGTAGATTAGACTGCCGATGAAGGGTATGTCGAGGTTCAAATCTCGGTCGGTTGTACTAAGGGTGGTTTTTACAAAATGGTTTTCCACTCTCCCTATCCACGCAAATACGGGTATACTTCGTGTTTAAAACCTCTTTTATTGGTATATGCCTTTTCACTTCCGCAGCATCTAGACGCTAGAGAATTGAAACTTACCACATTGATTCAACTAAAGTTGGAAGCTTAAACATTTCTTATAAAGTATATCATAATTTGAAGCTTAAATCACTTCTGTTAACTTTACTTGGTATACATTTATGCCAATACATACGAAAACCTGAAGATTAAAACTAAGTAAAATCAAGTTTAAAAAGATAAAGCCCTTCTGTTAACAATAAGTCGAAGCTAAAAAGTAGATAACTTTTTTTTCAATTTAATCCCATCAATTTTGGTTTAATCAGAGCGGCCTTTGATATTCTCCCACATATTAGTTCATATGTAGTTAAAACACATAGCATATATCCGAAAAATGATTTATGTATGACTGAGGACATTGGTCAAGTGTCCATATTCACCTAACCAATATTTAGCCATGATAGATTTATGAGTGAGAAATTACCAAAAACCCTTCTGTCTGAACCAAAATTGTTGCAATTACAATGTAACTTTCTAGTCCGATTTATTAAAAAATAAAACATTTCTATTTACAGTAACTCGTTTCTTAAATGGTTTTTATTTGAGATAAGTTTTTGGTAGAAAATATTGTTGGTACGTATTTCTAACGTCCCTATTTTAAGTCTGTACAAATTATGCTAGCAACCTGTTTTTATTTTCCCGCTCTAATTAAAGTCGTTCTTGAGCGTTTAACTGTTTTGCTTACTTCAATTTAAGTAGAGTGAGTTAAGCTGGGCTTTGTTATTTTAAGCCATTTTAAAAACTTCATCTCGTGAAGGTAGACTTACAAGTTATAACTGATAAAAATCTACCAAAATCGAGATTAGAATTTGCCACGTCCGTAAATTCATTTCGTGGATGAGAAGTCTGTCGCCTATTTTTTATTCAAATGTTCGTAAAAGAATTCATCTCAGCCCCCGGATAAAACTTAAATGAGGTAATACAGCTCGAACCAGACGACGGATCATGGTGTGGTTTTCTTTCTAATAAAAAAAGTGTGATTGAGATGAGTGGAACCATTTTACCATGTTAAATAACAAAATAACATAATTTTTTTAAAACGAAACCTGCTTTAGTGGCTGAATGGTCTAAGGCATGACTATAGCAATCCAGCTGATGACAGAAATGACGAGGTTCGAAACTAGGTCGGGTCTACTGAGAGGGGCTTTCCCTAAATGTTTTACCAATCTCCTTCCACGCAAAAGTGGGCAGATTACCACTAACATACTTCCTTTATCATCCCTACCCCATTAGAATAATTATAATATTTGCGTATAGCCTGAACAAGTAGTAAGATGCGGTGATAAACAAAATAAATGAAAATTTTATTGAACTAATTACAATTTCACTGTTGTCAAATTAAGAATACAGAAAACCTTACTTCAATAAGATTACTGGTTGGAGCATAGCCTTCCCGGTTAATTGAACGTGAGATAGTTTCTTAGATAACATAAAATAGTTGAAAAATAACACCATGAACACGGTAATCGAGCCCAGGTCCAGTTATTTGTCCAGGTGTCATTTTTCAACGAACTTTAATTAATTGAAGTGTGATACTCTCCAAAGGGACATTCCCGTAATTACAATGATTTTCAACCTGTGTGTTGATATTAAAGCTAACTGTTAGTGTAAGCTGAGTACACTACATCAAACATTATATGTGAATACACTATGGAACAAAAAGGATTTTGGGTCATGTAACAAATTTGTATGAAGTTATTTTTAATCATGGAACAAAACACTATAAAACGTATTTTTTATCATACTACACGACGTTGCAGAAGGGAATGTTGAGGAGTAGAGGAGCTTAGGAAGAAGGACTAAAATATTAAATGACTTTAAGGAAAGAAGACAATTCTGGGAGCTGAAGGAGGCAGAAAACAGGGCACATTGGTGGTCTAAGCTCACTTACAAAAGGAATGGACCTGTAGCAGGACAGAACACCTAATGACAATAAAAATACTTTCTGTATCGGTCAAGATGGAGGAAAGTTATGAGGATTTAGCTTTGTTGATGTGGTATTCTTTTAGATTAAAAAACTCGGCAACTTCCCTTTCGCGTTAGAACAGACTTGTTGCTACTAGGGAACAAAAGACTAGCAAAATTAACGTCAACAACAAACTAACCTCAAATTTAACCAACACACACTACGCGTCAGTTCGGTAGTCTGCGTTGAGAAGGAGATTTATAGTAAACAAGATGGTGATGCATGCGTAATACAAAATGTTCCATGCACTTGGTTCTATAAAACATGGGAGTGAGGAAGACGGCTGATTTGTGTAGACGTGTACTATCATGTGTTATCGTGTGTTAAAGTTTTGTTCGATCATGTTTAATGCAGTGTGAGCCCGCTCTATAAGGAAACAAGCACTCAAGAGAACTCCACATATAATAACACAAAAATGTGTTACTCCTACTTGTGTTAATACATATTGTTTTATACAGTATGAATCCAGACTTAGAAAAAAAACCGATAATGAAACTTTTACAGCCAAACAAAAGATAGTTCTTAAAAATGAACCCACCTCAGTAGTGTAGTTTAGCTAACGTGCTTGTATCGTGTTGAGCTAGATTGCCAAGGACGGGGAGATCGAGGTTCGAACCTAGGTCGGGTGAACTGGGGTGGTTTTCCCTAAATGGTTTTACATTCTCCCTCCACGCAAATGTGAGTTCACTTCCTCTAAATTCAACCTTTCCAATTCCTAGCCCATTAGCGTAATTAGTACTTAAGCGTACAGCCCGAGTGGCTATTAAGACGTGGTGCTAGATAAATAAATTTTAAAAATGGGTCTTGTATTGTGTTACTTTACCGACTATTTTAATCCGTCCCCGTAGCCAGGGGATTAAGAGTAGTTAGAAACAGGGTAAGAGAAGTATTTTTTTACAATTTCTAAATCAAAAAACTTTTTCAGCCAAAGTAAATAAAATATTACTCCTGTATAGACGTTTACTTTAATTTTCTACAAATAGCTGTATTCAATTTTTTTAAATATTTATCCTGGGCATTGCGAAATTTGAACAGGATTTTTTTTTATCTTACATGTTTGTTTTCAAATACTACAAAAATAATGTTATAATTTATTTGAGGTATTTAACGTGCACTTTCGGAACCGACTGATTATATAGAAGCATATGACTTATAAGCTAATTTAAATCTAGAAAATACACAACACCCAGTCAGCCCCCGGCCGTTAATTAATCAGTGTGAAAGGATAAACCCATCTCGCATTAATGATACATTTTTCGGCCCTACTGGGAATAGAAGCCGGGATTTTTAACTCAGTGGACCAACACGCTGAGCTAAGGTGGTGGACTACAAAAATAATACAAATGGCAACTATTCAAGAACTGTTGAGAACACCCTGTGAATAGTTATTTTTTTTAGCACAGCGTCTTACTACCTGCACAAGTGATACGCATATGTACTAATTACGCTAGTGAGTTAGGAATGAGGAGGGCTTAATTTTAAAGGAAATGTACCCGCATTTGCTTGGAGGGAGAGTGAAACCTATCCTCAGTACACCCAACCAGGATTCGAGTCTAGATCTCCCTTTCAGTGGCAGTCTAATCTAACACAAAAGTGACGCTTTAGGCCATGCCACCGAAGTAGATGTGGAAACAATCTAACTAAATATAACTACTAAAGCCACGTATTTTGTTAAAAAAAAACGTAAATGTAAGGTCAATATTTTTGCAGGTTATCTTCCACCACCATCTTTAGCTAGTTTATAAATCTTATGGTAGTATTTTTTGTATGCTTATGAAGTTCACAACCCGCACTAGACAAGATATTATACTCCATCTACGGGAGGAGAGGTTGTAAGGGTTAGCTAGCATAAGGCTCTTTATTGCATATATTGGCTGAAAGTCACTGATGTCAACCTATTAGTAAATAATTATTGATAATATAAACCTAGTATTACTAAGAAAATAATTATTTCCGAATATATTGACACTAGTGACCTTCAGCCAATTTTTTCAATAAAGAGCCTTATGCTAGCTAAACTACACTTCTGCCGTAGATGGGGTGTACTTAAGCACGTTTCCTACCTGTGACGTCACGGCCAGTCTAGATATGATTTCCTATGCAAATGAATTTATGTTTCACTCTGTGAGTTTTAAAGATATAACGTTGAAACAAAAACCAATTCTTAAATAATTCTGAAAATAGTCCTACAGTGTCATAACATTATTATTTTTATCTTTAAGTAGTTTTTTGTAAACGTATTTTTTATAAATCTTCTATAACGACACGAAATTGGAATGTAGGAATCTTTCTGCCAAGATATAGATTAAATAAATGGTACGGCGCACCGCACAGACTTTCTCTCTCTTTCTATAAACTCGTAGGATTTCTGAACGGAATAATGTACATTGTATCATCACCACTCCACAAAAGAACACGCATAAAATAATATACAATGATATATAATCAATGAGAAAAGAGGCGCATCTTTGTCCACCTAAGAACATTTCAAACAGTTTAATGTCTTCCACAAGGGTCAACACTTCGTATTAAAATTTCGATTTCTGGTTAAAGTTTTAACATTTTATAAGGTGTTGCAGATCTTCAAGTCATCGCATTGATATTTAATTATTCATTTATACATTTTGACCAATAAAAAATGTAAATATTGACTATTGAGTCTAAAATGGAGATAGATCATTGC
>CABFWB010005296.1:0-19308 GCA_902151455.1 Timema bartmani | reverse complement strand
TATTGTAACTTGTAATTGTTTGAGGAGCCCATCAGGCAAGAATATTTAATGTTTGTTTCATTTTGTGGATATCTTACTTCACTTCACTTTTGGTAGTTTAACTTCTCTGTTGATGTTAAAAATCTACGTAATTTTGTGTCTCTTAAAGACGACCTGTAATAAATGTAAACATGGGATGTTTACATTCTGCGCTTCACGTTATTATTTTCAGCATTATTCAGAATGATATAATGAGACCACTGTACTTTGCTTTATCTACGTTTATACTGAATAAACCATATTATTGTTATATTTTTAATACTGCTTATATTTTCCCTTATGTAGATTCACCTTCTCCCTTTTATTTAATTGTGGTCGTTAAGTAGAAGGCAATGGAGACGGTGTAACACAACCTTTAAATCCTTACTCCTTAGAATGATTAAGGGTGTGCAACCCGAAGGTTGGTTTGATGTGCTTCTACATCCATCCAAAGCAGTGCACGCCACTTAGCCCTCAAACTGGTTAGTGCCACCCGCCCCCCTCCATTTTGAAAAATTAAAATATACTTGAGAATTTGTAAACAAGTTCGGTAGTCCCTCGTTGAATTCCGCACTGAATTTCAATAAGTGACCGAGATAGTTCCTTAAAAATGTTAGCGGAAAGTTAGCTCATATCAGGAATTTCAGGGATCGTTTGACAATTAATTGACAATTGACATGTGACCCGCTTCGGTGGCCGCATGGTCTAAGGCGCTACTCTCACATTATACCAGACTGTTGATGACGGAAAGATCGAGGTTCGAGTCTCGGAAGGGTGGTTTTTCCAAAATGGTTTTTCACTCTCTCTCCATGAAAATGTGGATACATTTCTTTTAAATATAACAGTGTAAATCCCTAAAACCATTAGCGTGATTTGTACATAATCGTATAAACCGAACGGGTAGTAAGACGCGGTGCAATTGACATGGGAACGATAGATTTACTACCACTCCGAAGCAAGTTTCGCTATGGATTTTTATCGCTCGGTAAACATCCGTCGGTCTCAGTCAGGTTTGAGCCCTGAGCACTTTACCTCCGGGGTCACCCCTTTTAGTGAGACGTTAATAACCTTGTAAACGAAACGATTTAAATTAAAATAAATTAAAATAATCTTGGCTCCGAAGTAGGAATAGTTTTAGGGACACTTTGCTTGTCGTACCCACGAGAAAAAAGAAATGACGTGATTACTGCTTTGGTCACCACGGTGGGTACAAGCACACATGACTCAATCCCTCCAACATTTTCACTATTTTATGATTATCTGGGGTTGTCTTTGAACATTATTGCAGATATTCCCATTAGCTACTACACCTATAAGTTTTTTTGTATTCGTTTTTGAGCTCCTCCCAATTTATTTCCCAAATCTTAGTTATAAAATTTAAAGTAAACTTTAATATTTTCTAGTTATAGTCCAGCCACATTCTTGATGACAAATTTCAATTTTTTAACACACCAAAAGTTTGTTCTTAAGTTTTGGAAATTTCCATCCCCCACTACCGTACCATTCTAACAAACCTTGTTTTGAAATCATAAATGTTCACTCTTATGGTTATTTAAACTTTATATTACATAACTATTTAAATTTTCTACAACACAGAAATTGTTTTACTCTATTAATTTAGAATATTTGTTGGTGGGTGACCCCTTTTCCCATTTTACAGTCATTAATTTTGAGGGGGGTGGGGCTCTTATACTACCTGCCTGACAAATTATAATTTTCTACCATTGTGAGAATTAATTTTTTTTTAAATTTTCTTAAATTCCTTAACGTTAGCTGACAGCAAGCTTGAGGTACATTTTGACTTCTATCTGTGATAATTATAAATATTTTCTTCTTTTTGACACATTCATTATAGAATCATTAGGCAAACAGGTGCAAATTAAAACACGAATCATGTAATATAAAGTCTATACATAAATCCTTTCACTTCAATACGCCCACGGATCCGCTTCGATGGTCACATGGTCTAAGGCACTAATCTCGCAGTAGAAAATACTTCCAATGACGGGGAGATCGAGGTTCGAATCTCGGTCGGATGTATTGAAGGTTTTTCCAAAATTGTTTTCCACTCCCCCTCCACGCAAATGTGGGTACACTTCATTTAAATATAACCTTACTAATCCCTAAAAATCATTAGCGTAATTAGTACATAAGCGTATAACTCAAACGGGCTGAAAAAAACTAGACCACTGAGAGATTGGCTTGTCAATAAACAGCTGTCATTTCAATATAACTTTAGGTCTAGTAATGATACTGATTAAAAGCACACTTTTCGTAATAAGGTAAGGGGAGCCTGGTGTGTCTATTGTCTAATCATCCACATCATTTTCAGATGGTAAAAAACATTCCCACAAAGAATTAAGAATATTTTAATGGCTTTATTACATTTAAAGAAAATTACTCCTCAAAGCATTGCGTAGTCTTTGATTATCTATGATTTAATATGCTAGTTTTAAAATCATTGTGTAGCCCTTAATTTACAAACTTATACATTAACTCTTCTTATGTTACACTTTAGTGGCTGACAAGGGTATAAAATAGTGCACTGTAATTTTATTTTTTAATTAAATCTTCAAAGCCACTGCATTCACATTAGCGATACTTTCTTGTATCGAATTCCATTAAGTTCAAAATGTATTAAATATCTAATTATAAACTATGTGGAGTAAGAGTGATTCGGGGTTAACTAAAAGTTCTGTCCCCATCAAAAGGAAACTTTAATTTGTGTTAAAATTATGTAAAAACCAAAACAAAAAGCTAAGTTAAGTAAAATTTTAGAAAATATTATAAAAAATGGTTGAAAGTAAGGAGTGGTTATAATTAAAAGTTAAGACTTAGATTGCTCTAGAGATGTATATAAAGGATTTAATTTGATAAGTTAAACAGTTACTAAGTTGGTAGATGTATTAAGTGAAATTAAAAGTCAAAATGTATTACTAGGATTTACTTCTGGTGAAAAACATATTGTCAGATATGAACATTTAACATAAAATTAATAATGCATCATCAACTGGAACATACACCAGTTGATGAAAAGTCTAAAATATATGTTTACAATATATGTTAAACAATAATAATAATTTTCTTTTTACGAATTCATAATTGTTTAGCGGTAACTCTCAAGACTTCTTGTAAAACTAAATTTTAATTTATCTTCATGATTCTTTAATTTCATTTGCAGTTTCCATGAGTATGGTACCATAAGTATCGAAACATGTCGGAATGAAGTGATCCAGCATCTTTCTAGTGCTGGATATCATAAAGGAGTAATGGGAAAAGGAAACAGATAAGACTTAGATTATTCCAAATCACTTAATTACTTCATTAAAATTCGTTTGGCAGGTGTTAACCTCTAAATTTTAATTTTATACTTTCTACTTCATAACATATTTGAGCTTAAAACATTGTTTTGTCCATACTATAGTGTATATCTGTAAGTTTTTGTGACTACATTTTTAAAGTGTAAACATATATTTTAGAATTTTCATCAACTTGTGTATGGTCCAGTTGATGATAAATTATTAATTTTATGTTAAATGTTCATATCTGACAATATGTTTTTCACCAGAAGTAAATTCTAATAATAAATTTTGACCTGTAATTTCACTTAATACATCTACCAACTTATAACTGCTTAATATGTAAAATTAAATCCTTTATATACATCTCTAGAGCAATCTCTCTAAGTCTTAACTTTTAATTAAGTTAATTAAGGTATAGTAATAATAACAATAATAATAATAATAATAATATTATTTTTGCACCACGTCTTACTACCTTTTAAGGTTATTCGCCTATACACTAATTTACTATATTGTATTATGGATTTGTCAAGTTGCATTTAGAGGAAGTATACCCACATTTACGTGGAGGGAGAGTGGAAAACCATTTAGGAAAATTTACTCTCAGTAGAACCGACCGAGATTCGAGCTCCAATCTTCCCGTCATCAGTAGGCCAATCTAACACGAGAGTGACGCTTTATACCATGCGGTCACTGAAGCGGATTTTAATTATTGCCATGAATATTGCTTATTAAATTATTTAACTGTACATAATTCTGTGCTGGGGGTCCGGGGTTCAATCCTCGGTCCTTGCACAGATTTATCTGATTGCCAAACTCTTCCTTTACCTCTGACAAGACGTGTATCAATCACAACATGTGAATGTTTGGAATGCCAGGCCTCTACCGTTTTTGGATCTCACGTTAAGCTGCAGGTCCTCCATTTCATCTCACAATCACCCTATCATTACATATTAGCGTATGTGCGTATAACCCGAACGGGTAGTAAGACGCAGTGATAATAATAATAATAATAATAATAATAATATTTAACTGTAGATGGAAAATTAGCTCTGAATTAGGAAGATTTTAGTTTAATGCTTTTGAATATTGAGTGAATTATATAGTTACGCAACTTTCCCCGCTTCCCGGTTGTATTTCGGTTGGTTTTACGATATTGCCATTTCCTCATGAGTAGTGACTTCATAACATTAGGAGAAATTGGCTGAAGGAAATGAGCAAACGTACTTTTATTGGTAAACAGGAGACAATTGACAACTTCTACCTGGCACTGAGGGAAGGTTCGTGGAGAGATAGGAGGTGTATCGTAAAGTTAGAGTTTCTCACCCCCTTCGTTCCTGTTCGCTGTACAATACAGATTGGAATACCGAGTAGAAAGTTGGGAGATAAGCGATCAGATGAACTCTCAATGTATTTACCTTAAAAGCTCAATGAGATTTAACCATGGTGTAAAGGACCTTCGATGTAAAGGTATACATACACCCGTTAATAATAAGTGTGTAAAATAAAATTCTAATTTTTAATTCACAATATATATTAATTATTTAACGTTTCATTTAAACAATAGAATTGAAAAAGTACATGAATAATAAATAAAGTTTTATCAAATTCAGTTTTACCGATATTACAATCAAAGGAAAATTTGCTTTTTTTTTTGTTGTAAACATTGCAGCTAGTTTTGTTTCATTTTAATAAAAAAAGATATTTCAATTTAATATTACAAACATATTTTTTTTATGACTTTAATAGTTTTGAACCTCACTAAAATACAACAACGTTGACACCAACGTGGGAATCCAAAGTCATGGTCGCGATATATCTGACCTTGAGAAAACCTTCCCTAAGCTGTTATCGCTAGAGTAGCAAGGAGAGACCAAAGAGCTCTCCCGATAAGACACTGACGTCAAGAGCCCTTAAGTGGTTGTAAAACTACCACGAGAAACACTACCCCTCTTAGTGCCAGATGAGGTCATTAATTCTTTCGCCATCAAAATATGAAAATAGATAAGAATAGAATCTAATACCTTTTTTTGTAGCACGTCTTACTAGCCGTTCGGTTTATACGCTTGTGTGCTAAATACGCTAATGGTTTTAGGAATTAGGAGGGCTATATTTATAGGAAGTGTACCCGAATTTGGGTGAAGGTAGAGATAGTGGAAAACCATTTAGTAAAAACCACCCTCAGTACACCCGACCGAGGTTCGAACCTCGATCTACCCGTCATCGCCAGTCTATTCCACTGCAAGAGTAGCGCCTTATACCACGTGGCCACCGAAGCGGATTCTTTTCTTTTAAAGGTGGAGGAGACACACCAGGATAAAATTTCGACTGCCCATTCTTTTAAAGGTGGAGGATGTTGCCTACCTGTGACGTCACGACAGGTTAAAATAGGGTTTCCCGTATTAATTAATGCATTTACGTTTTATTCAGTAAGTTTTAAAGCACTGAAACAAAAACTATACATTTTAAATAATTCTAAAAATAGACCTACAATGTCACAAAACTATTATTTTATTCTTCAAGTAGTTTTTTCGTAAAAAAATTTTTTTATAAATCATCTAAAGCTTTTTGGCTATTTGGCTTCGTCACTAAAATGCCCTGTAAGAGTCTTCCTGCCAGGTTGTAGATTAAAATAATCTGTGGTTGCATTATGTCTATCTATCTAAAATAGTCAAAAAGGAAAAGGTAATTTTAAAAAGCAAGTCACTGTTTTCAAGGCGCAAATAGTATAGTGAATGTGTAAACTCGTCAGAGAAGCAGAGGAAGTGTTATCAGTAGATAAAAAAGAGGCCTCACAGTGTGAATTGCTCATTTTATTCGCTCTCTTTCTATTCCGTAATTTGAAGTCATAAGTGTGATAGCGCTTAGGCTGCTTTAGTGCGATTAGCTAAGATGCAACCCACTTTAAAAAATAGCTTCAAAATCTCCAAGTAGGCAATGTTGTGAAGACACGCGAGGACAACATTTCCACTAATAACTCAAAAAACCTACCCGAATTTTTTTTCCATAAAATCATGATCAATACATTCATTAAAAGGATTACTCACATTTCGGTCCATCGTGGAGATTAAATAAATTATTACTGAAAAGGAAAAATCGCATTCAAAATAAAATCTTGTTTCAAAACAAAAAAGTAAAATTGATCAAATAATGCATTAGTATGCAAACATAATTAAATAATATTCAATTTAAGGAGATTCTCACTAGATTTTCATTGAGTTTTAATAATTTATAAGGTTTTAGATTTGATTTTTTAAATAAATAATAAATCATGAGCTACAAATATTATAATAATCACATTAAATACTCATAGTCTATAGCTCGTGTGACCATAAAATCACTAAATAAATCAATCAAATAAATGAGAGGAGAGACACTGGCTTATTGTTTTCTTTATATTAAATATTTAATTTCTAGCTAAAATGTATTTGGTGTTGATCATGTCCTTTAAATTGTACCCTCCTCATACCTACCCTATTAGTGTATTTAAAGCGGCCTCTTAGCCTAGTGGTCAGCGCCCCTGGCTACTGAACTAATGGTTCCCGACGCTACCATATATATTTTTTCTTAAAGAGAAACTGTTCCACGCCCACCATGGTCTGATGGATTAGGCTTACGTTAGGTTTAAAATTTCCACTGGCCCCACACCTTCATAATCCCTATCATCACATCCTCTCATTGCGGGTATAACGTGTAGACAACCTCCAAGGTATAACTTTGAGCAAAGTTCTGTTCCCACAAAGCGGCTAAAAATCTACATACACGGCGACCGAACTAGATACTACATCTCTAAAGATCAAATAAATGTCATACGCTCTGATGGATTGTACTGCGCGTTGCAAAAAATAAAAACCAAATGGGACAACTATTGTTTTTATCAAAGCACTTTCACAACATAGACACCTACTTCAGTGGCCGAACCGTCTAAGGTGTCATTCTCGTGCTAGACTGCTAATGATGGGGACATCGGGGTTCGAATCTCAATCGGGTCTTTTGACGATGGTTTTGACTTTAATGGTTTCCCACTCTTCTCTCACGCAAATGCGGGTATATTACTTTTGAAATGCTCCCTTCCTCATCTATACCCCATTAGAGTAAATTATCGGCTATGCGTAGGGCCTGAACAGGTAGTAAGACGCGATGATAAAAAAAACTTCAATGGATACTCTAGGACTAAAGTAAGGAATAAATTATTGTACTTTTGTAGCTAAAACATGTTTTCTTTTAACGAGTCTATAAATATATTTAGTATCACTGGTTTACGCTTAATTTGAATTTTCTCCCAGGACAAAAATATATAAAAAGAGGTAATGCCAAAACATGATTTAGAAGAAAATATACACCACTGGTCAGATGTGAGAAAACATATTTACAATGCGGATATAATTATATATTTTCCAGTTGTAAGTTTTCAACTATCAGAAAAGGCCAAAGTTTCTGTGAATGAACCATTACTAATATTTTAAGTGTATAAAACCAATTACTTCTTAAACCAAATTTAAAAGGTTGGTTTGAAAAAATCCTTATTACTGTAGGCATATTTATTTTAAATATTAATTGTTTTAAATTTTAAAATATTTCAAAAATATTTAAGATCAAAAGCGTTATCAACCCAAAGTTTGGGGGCCCTTGACTCACGCATCCATATTAGACATCATAAGGGTGCGATTTAGCAAATGAAATTTATTTTGACATTTAATTTGAGTGCAAGTTAGTTTAAGACTATAAAAAAAACTTTTAGTTGACAATAAAACTAAAAATGTCGTTCAATGCCATCCGAGATTAAAAATAATAGAATATTGGTATGTGCGAAGGACACTTCTTAAATGTGAAGTGAAGCTTAAAACATGCAAAGCAAAGTCGAAGCCAAAGTCAAAGATATATTTTTTATTCATTTGGTTCTAGTTTTTCCCATTGTACATTTCCGTTTACCCTAAAAGGTTTCAAGCTTAGTTTACATTGTTCCCCTATGGTGTAGCTTAAACGATAGGTTCATAATGTAGTCCGTCAAGGTAAGACTGCCTTTAAGGGTAAAAGTGAACATTTACCGTATCAGCCATTTTGAATAATAAAGCAAAGACAAACGAAGCTATGAAACACTTCTGTATTAAAAATTCACTTGTAAATTCATCATAGATAAGTCAAACAAAAATGAATATCAAGGCATTATAATTGGATACGTGTGTTATGAATTGAATACAAACAAGATATATAGCAAAACTAAAAAGATTTTATATATTATGTATTATTTGCTTCATAACAGTAACCGTTCATGGGGCTACAACTTGACACGTATTTATCTTTTTATCATTTTGGCGAAATTGAAAATAACAAAGTCTTTTCCATTACTTACCTGTTCCACCTATGCTTACGTTAGGGAAGTTATTTAATCGCTAGCATGTGTTAAAATACTAATATGGATGTTGCCTATATGTGAAGTCACGGCAAATCAAAATAGAATTTTCCATGTTGATGTATTTACGATTCATTCGGCGAGTTTTAAAGATAGGACATTGAAACAAACAAAAAAAATCTTAAATAGTTTTAAAAATTGTATTACTTTGATACGCATATTTATTTTTATCTGGAAGTAGTATTTTTGTAAATTCTTTTGTATTTTTTATAGCTCAGGATATTTGGTTTATTCACGAAAATTGCCATCAGGAATCTTCCTGCAAGGATATAGATCTATGAAGTCCATGGAAGCATATGTCTATTTAGAATAGGAACAAGGGAAAGGTAATTTTGAAATGAAAATCAATGCTTTCCAGGCTCAAATAGTAGAGTGAGTGTTTACACTCAAAAGATAAAAAGGGAATTTGTTATTAGCAGGTAATATAGAGGCCTCGCAAGATGAACTAATGAATTACTTCCCTCTTTTATATTTCTTACATTGACATATAAGTGTAGTAATGATTTGGTGCAACCCGCTTTTCAAAGTAGCTTCGAAATCCTCAAGTAGGTAACGTAATTAATTAGTTGTTCTAAAAATGAGTGTGTGTTAAAATACGTCATAATGTATAATCAACTATTTAAAATCTTATTCTGAAAATTAAAAAATGACACCTGGACACGGGAATCGAGCCCAGGACCTTTGGCTTAGTACGCCAATGCTCCAACCACTGAGCTATACAGGTTCGTCCCGTGCCCAGGGTCATTCTTCACTCATATTTTAAGGTAGAGTCTATGATGGACGTGCGGAAATCGTTGGCTACAATTAGTGTGTGATTTATTAATATCACGAGCTATCAGATAACGCAACCACCTTCCGACTCGGTATTTGGATTATGGCTGCCACTTGTACACTTATTATAGCTGTAAGGGATCGCATATTTAAGAATCAAATAGCCAAACCCGTGCCCAGGTGTCATTTTTAAATTTTCAAAATATGATATCTAAATGTTAGTAAATCCTCACTCGCTTTGGCTATTTTATTCTTATTTCAAATCTGTTTGTAATATATTGAAGTTTTCTTCTTCCTTTGAAGTATTTTGAAGATGTTAAGGCGAAGGTTTGACCTTTAAATTTGACCTTCAAAAGCATCGCATAGCCCTAATTAAATATTACAGAGATACAATATTTTATTAGAAAATCCTTTTCTTCACATTTTCTTTGATTATTTTTTTTCAATTTAAAATATTTCACTTTTGAACATTTAAACAATTATTATGAATAATTCAAAGTTTTAATCTTTTATTTATTGAAGGTTTAATGAGCCTTGGATCTTTACAAAAACCTTATAATCTAATAGTAGGGGCTAAACTGCGTGGGTACAAAATAATTACACACTTTTAACAAAAGGATGGGAGAGAAGTTGATAATTATTTTCCTTATTATTTTCCATTTTAAATAACCACTATATATATATATATAATTCTCACCGCGTCTTACTACCTGTTCAGGTTATACGCATATATGATAATTACTCTAATGGGGAAGGAAGCATTTTAAAGGTAATCTACCTGCATTAGGGCTAAAGGAGAGTGGGAAACTATTTAGGAAAAAGTCACTCTCAGTAGACCCAACAGGAATTTGAACCACAATCTTCCCATATTCAGAAATCCAGTCTAACACGAGAGTAATGCCTTAGATCGTTCGGCCACTAAAGCGAGTCAAAATATATTGAAAATGACGCTGAAACTACTAAATTTAACATTAAATTTGGTTCTTTGAGCCAGGAATAGTTAATTCTGAGCAAAGTACAAAGCCTAACTCGGATATAATCAGTTCAGGATCAGGATTTTTATTAGCTTAAAATTGCCAAAAAATCTCCTATAAAATGACGCTAAAAACTCAAATAATTACTATAAATTTGAAAAAAATGCCTATAAAATTTGATTGAAATTCCATAATATGATGTATTTATTATAAGAGCTAGGATTTACATTATACACGTAAGCACAAATATCTCTCCTGGTCTGTTTATTTCCAATTTTTTCCTTGGTGTGGACTCATCTGGAATAGAATGACCCGTATACAGTCCCAGGAAACCCTTTAGTTTAACATGGCTCAGTTTCCACAAAGGAATGTTCGCAGATACCAGAACGTCACACAAATCTTTATAAAATGTTAAGGATTTTTCTTGATTCGTGAATGCATTTTGTGCAAGTAATAATTGAGAGGTTTTCTTTTTATCGATATTCTGAATACCACGGAAATGTTTGTTGCGACTGATATGCTGTTAAAATGGTTAAATCTTTTATCTGATGCCAGCCACTTTCACTTCACATATTTTACAGAAAAGTATTTCACTCACCGTAGAAAAAATATCCTCTCCGAATTCAATACTAATTGGCCTCAAATGACTCGCTTCAGGTGGTTTGGCTTAAAACATTCTAAGTGCACATAAAATGATTGCTAACGAATAAATATAACATGCACTTTATAAATTAAAACTATGCATTTAAAATCTTTTGACAGATAAAATCACGTGTTCTACTTAACATTGGAATACAAATACCTGCTTTAAAAACGATAGCTCCCCATCCCCCTGCAGCCCTTTCCAGGCATGGTATAGTGAGTGACTCACCAGGAATATAAATATTGTACGATTTTCATTTTAAATCTAAAAATTGCTCTCCCCTCCCCCTGCAAAGGTTTCCAACTTAGGTGTAGGGAATGTCTCACCAGGAATGTGGATTTTATAAGCACGTAGGTAAAGGGGCATTAGGACTCATACATTATCTTCATCAGTCAACAAGTGTGTGGTAAAATATATTATGTTTGAATACACATGTTTTATCAAAGCACCGATAATTCATATATATAAAACCCTTTTAAAATAATTTTCAAACAATTTTAAATTTTATTTCCAAAAAATTGCTGAGAAATTACTTGTTAAACAAACAAAAAAAGCAAGAAAAATGACCTATCAAATATATATATATCTTCAATCAGTGGATCATGAACAGAGTTTATTTCCAACTGAGCATTGTCTCTGATGGACCAAAAAAAAGATGACATGTCATCAAAATCCGGTCTCTGATCATCACTATCAGTTTGTACCGGAAGTAGCCTAGGTTCAAAAAATACCCTATTATACTGGCACTAGTCACAAGAAGATATATACATTATTTCAGTGTTTGAAAAATAAAGAAACGATCGTGTCCACGTGTATACCTTGAGCGTGCTGAAGAAACTGTGCGTCTTGTGCGTGGTGGCATGCGGGACGCTAGAGGCGGACTGTGCCTGACTGGGGGCGGGGGTGGCGGCGCGCGTATAGTCCTTGGAGCGGTGGTGGTCGCTGTCTTCATCCCTCCGACTCAGGTCGGACGCAGACTTGGATATGTGCTTCGCCAGCTGCGTGCCGCCCCCCTCCGCCCCTGACCCCCCGCTCCCGGAGTTGACATTCAGGCGGGACCGCTCCCCTGCATAAACAAGATCAGATTGTAGCATGTTTCTTTTAAAAACAAAACATTACGTATTTCCTTAGGGAAATATTATAATGTGTGCATGCAAACCATGAAGTATCGCTACTTTGTGTGTCTGTGTGTGTATGAAATCGATTTTGTAAAAACCTATTGTAATATGTAAAAAATGTATATACATTTTATATAAAAATTCAAAATATATAACATATTCATTTTATCAGACCAACACTAAGTGTATAAATTATTAATAAAAAAATAAGGTATACTATTATACATTAAATATATACAAAGAGAAGACTTAAAAATACATCAAAACTCGTTAAAATATATTATATTATTTAGAATTTAATTAATCTGTCATCAGTTTTGGTTCGCTCTTATCTCCTCAGTCAAAATTTTTCACATTTTAAATTTAGTATAATATATAAGTGGCCAGTTATGAAATGTTGCTAGGTGCTGAGTATTTTAGGTAGGATGGAAGGACGCGAGAAAAAGCTAGTTTTTTTTTTGCCGTTTTTATAGCAAACATAGAATTTAATTTTCTTCACATGGTGGCCCCAAAATTTCTTGAATATCTGTCAAGGCTGTTTTGGAATTTAATGAAAACCTTTTCTCTTTCTTTATAAAGTTTGTTAGATGATGCCACAAAGCTCACGAAAGCTATTCAACAACTGTTGATATCAACATGTGAAGAACATTTAACTTTACGTTTGTGCTGGAGCAATATTTTATTTATTTTGGGCCAAAAAAAAATCTTTTGCCGTAAAAACTATTAAAACACTGGCATTTTGTTGCGTCCCCTTCCATCCCACCTTAAAGTTTGAACCAGTTCGAATCAACATGAACCAATTCACAACACATTGACTCGATTGATTATCTTTGTTTGTATGGTAAATATTGCGATATGAATTAAGCTACATAAACATTTTGATAAATTATTTATTGCAGTAGTCGTAACAAATAATGGTGAGACATTCGGCATTTCGGTGCTAGCAATCGGCACTAGTAACTACACAAGTGTTTTATCTCCAAAATCATTATTGAACCAGTAGCCAGTCTGTCTCCCTAATCTCGGTCTAACCTTGCCAGCAAGCGAACGGTATTTCTAATCCCTTGGTGTCCCGCGAGTCCCCACCAACCTCGCGCCAGTCGCGGCCAGTCCACGTACTACCAAGCTGTGCCGCGACCGTCCAGGCTGAAAGGGGTGGCAAGGGATCACCACGGTACCATTGCATTTTATTCATTGGCACAAGTCCAGATATATGTGATAGGAATGAGGAAGGATGGAACTTAGAGCAAATAGCCACACATTTGGGTAGAAAGAGAATAGGAAACAATTGAATAAAACATATTAAGTACACCCTGTCGGGATTCACAGGAAAATCAGACTTGATAACACTTTTATAATTAGCTTGTGTTCACCAGTAAAGATAGGTGAATTTTAAATGCACTGTTAGATGACTATCGCTCACCTTCCAAATTCCATGGAAATAATAATTAATTATTAGTATGTATTAGTAATAAAGGTTTGCATTCGTGTGCTTGTCCCTAGGTGTTAAAAAAAAAAGCAAAATAAAACGCTAAGACTTACTAAATGTTCAGGATATAGCATATATGATAATCACTCTAAAAGGGTACGGATGAGAAAGGAAGCATTTTAGTGATAGTCTACCCGCATTTTCGTGAAAGGAGAGTGGGAAACCATTTAGGAAAAAAAACGCCCTCAGTAGACCCGACCGGTATTAGGACCCTGATATCCCCGTCATCAGCAAACCAGTCTAACACGAGTGTGACTCCTTAGACCATTCTTAGCTATATTTTCTTTTTCTTTTAATAACTTAATCATATTGGTGATATCGCCATCCCACCAGAAGGTTTGGTGGAGACGTTTGCAACCCTGACTTTTGACTGAGAGGTCCAGGCGTAGCACCTCACTCTGCCACCTAAAAAGTGTTATTTTGATTAATTAGTTTGATGATTGATTAATGTATTGATTGATTAATTCTTACAATGTATGAATTTCACTCTATACTTAGGAAAAAATCTACTTCTAAAGGAGAAATAGTTACGCCTTAGTGATAACATGCCTTTAATGATTGCCTTGCAGACTAAGACATCGGTATCCTCTTGTCTGGTTTTTAAGTGATGAGAAAGTCAGGGAATCCCTGATACTGGTATTGAGGTGGTTTTACCTTGTTTCCCCCTTCCCTCTACGCAATTGCGTGTACTTATTTAGTCCCTACTTCATTAGTGTACATATACGGATATCCGGAATGGGCAGCAAGACTCGTAACTACTGGGGAAAAAGATTATGTATTTAAAAATGTTCTTGTGTATACATGTATATTTTTTTCAAACTAATTTATTTCATGTCAAATTTCACTCACTTTCAAAATAAATCGAAACTAAAGAAAAGTATTTATTTGCAAATATTGTGTAAAATGGCCAACCTCTTTTTTTTTTATTGACTTATCAAAACCGAAATACAAATACTTTTGAGATTCTTAAAATACGAGTTAGATTATTTTGATTTCCGACCAAAATAAATGTGGGCTGAGCTTTATTTTATAAGGAGTGCATAGTGTAAATATACGTTGTATATTTAGGAAAGTACAATAAATACGGTCCCAGACTTTAATCACCCTACTTGCGTGACGCAAGTGTAGACCAGTATAATTAACAATATATTCAAAAGACTGGAAGAGCAGAACATATAATTCTGAACCAATACTATTTTTTTAGCCCCACCTCTTACTACCCGTTCGGGTTATACGTTTAAGTATTAATTACGCTAATGGTTTTAGGGATTAGGAAAGTTATATTTCATGGATGTGTTCCCACATTTGCGTGGAGGGAGAGTGAAAAACTATTTTGGGGGAGAAAAACCTCGGTACACCCGACCGAGATTTGAGCATCGATCTCCCTATCATCAGCAGTATAATATACTGCTGGAGTAGCACCTTAGACCATGTGGCCACCGAAGAAGGTAAATACTAATTAGGTAACTTCACATCATACTGGTAAGTTTTTCTAAGCATATAAATTGACTTGAGAGTTAATAAAAGCATGGCTTAACCTAACTTATAAGAGTAGTAACCAATTAGCGTAGTAATGAACCAATTAGACCTACCATTACTTACAAGCCGTATATGTAAAACAATATTTACTTACCAATATAAAATGCCAAAACAGACGACTGAGCCAAAACAATGAGTCACGTGAACTTGCCAAATTTTGAGCCATAATTAAAAAAAAATATATACTAGACGCATTTCTGCGTATTAATGTGCCAATCGGTCTGTCCAATAAAATATACTGTCAAAAGTGACATCGCAAGACAGATCCCTTGGCATGAAAAAAGCCCTGTTAAATTATTTGTATTAACTTTTAAATTTGAGAGCTGCGGGAAAAATACATGATAGCCTTCATAGATTTAGATGAGATACATCCACTATTTAAACTTCTATGAAATCCTGAAATCTAGCTATAAAAAATAAAATAAAATATTCGTAAACATTCTATTATCATGGTCTTAACTGACTATAAAAATAACTTGTAGTTCAAGTTGTAAGCTACCATAAATCACTAGTAACTATTTCCCCCCCCCCCATAAAATGAGGGTCATCATGTTTTTCACCCGACTCCCTAATTTGTCAGATAAGACCCAAGAGCTGGTAAATCAGCTAGCTATAGCTGATTGTTCCACTATTGATCTCAGCCGACATATCTGGTTTACTTTCCCACAAATTAAGATTCGCAATCCCTATCATGAATCAACGACAGGAACTCTCCTACCACATAGATAACAAGTCACGCAGATTCATTATTGTAATGGGAACATTGATTGAAACGTTAATCTTGTTTCACATCTATAACTAACCCTGTATTCTAGAGTGAACTACAGCATAAATTAGTTCTACTATTGCTGACAAAGTTCAGTCAAGCACACTTGGATTTTGACCGAGGGTCATCGTTTACTATCGCTCTATTATGGTCCACAGAATAAAACAGATAATACCATAAATAAAGTATAAAACAGTTTTATTTCTACTATCAATAAACTTATCAATTACTCTTAGACCCGCCTCGGTGGCGTAGTTGGCTAGCGCGCTAGTCGTGTTGAGCTCGACTGCCGATGACGGGGAGATCGAGGTTCGAATCTCGGTCGGGTGAACTGGGGGGGGAGGGGTTTCCTAAATGGTTTTTCACTCTCCCTCCACGCAAACGCGGGTTCACTTCCTCTAAATTCAAACCTCCCAATTCTTAATCCATTAGCGTAATTAGTACTTAAGCGTATAACCCGAACGGGTAGTAAGACGCGGTGCTTAATATTATTATTACTTACTCTTAGACCATTCATGTTATAGACATTGACCTAGCATCAGACACGACTTATATTTAAGCTTTTGTTGTGACGTCATTTGAGTTAGTACATTTGCCTAGACTTTTACTACTAGACAACGCATGTGTAGGTACATCCCTTGTGCTAGATTAGATAAATGTCTTTATTGCTGTGACGTCATTTGAGGTCAGTGTTTTGCAGGCTAAAATAAATTTATTTTTTGATACCCATACATCTTTTTACCCGTCCTGGCTATTCGCAAATATAAACTAATGGATAGTGGAATTTAGATTAAGTGCACTTGAGTTTTCGAATAAGAAGGGTGAACATTTTTGAGGGAAAACCATATTTAGTACATCCGTCCGATATTTGATCACTGACTTCCCCGTCAGCTGTGAACTAGATCATAAGAGAATGACGACTTAGTCTTTGTGGCCACCGATGTGAATGTTGTTCTCAATGACTCGTGATTTAGGAGCAATAAGTCTATAATTTAATCATATTAAAAGTAGATCATTTATATCTATATGTATTAATACAGTATCATATTGACCTTGATACAGGTAAAAAAAAACACATGAGATTATATATCTCACCATCAAGAAGGTGAACAACAAAATGATTAGCTTTCTTTCTTTCTTTCTTTAATTTTTGCATAGCATAGAATTTAATTTTAGCACAAGGCTCCTATATAAAAGGATTACGTCAACATCCCATAATCTATTATCTAAAATACAGGCGAGCTCTTAGAAAGTACTGTGCTAGCCTCCTTCCTGAATGATGAGACATTTATCGTAGAAAATAATTTAAAACTAAACTTTGGTATAAAGAAGTTTTATTTTTTATTTTTGAAGTAAAGAGACGGTTAGTAAATATTTTTTTATCACCCTAGATACGAAAAAATAATCTTATCCATCATATTGGAATCCAACTCTAATATAAATCCGATTGTTTTATAAAGTATATGTCAAACAATTTGCATGTCAAATAAATGAACAATTGCTTCAGATGTACTTATTTTAAAAAAATAGCATAAACTGGAATTAGAAGACCTATAGTATTATTTAATTATAGCTTTAGAATGATCTCTAGATTCTCCTCAAATACAGACCACTGCAAGAGTTCAAAGTGTCAATCATGCTAACCAAAGGAAACGCACACAAGTCGGCAGCCATTGAGCGCATAGATTTATGAACGGGTAAATTGTTCATCGTAACTAGTAGCTAAGATGTGAGGCCATCATTGGATTAAAATGGTTAGGGACAGGAAGTCATAAGTTTCCAATATTATTAAGACGAGTATGACTTCACATGGTTGAACGAGAGCACAATATAACATTGAACTGTTTAAAAGGTTTAGTATTTGTGGTGAAAACTCTTTCAATCAGACGAGCCTAATTTTTAATAAGCATTCAATAAATCTAAAACAATACTTATTGCAACCTATTTATAATGTTCTTCTTCTGTGGATCTGTATTGAAACAGGTATCAACTGTCCTTCTCCTAGGTCCTGAGAGTTTTTTTTGTTAGTTTATTCCTTTCTCGATGTTTGTTAGTGTTCCAAACCATCCTCTTCCTCTTTTCCCCTCCATCCTCTCCTCCACTATTCTCTTCATTAAACAATCCCTAGGTTGTGTATGTGGCCCAACCAAGACATTTTTCTGTTCGTTATCATTCCTATCGCACTTGTCTCCACTTCTACCCTCCTCAACAACTCATTTCCCACCCTATCCATCCATGTAACCTTTTCCACTCTTCTCCACAACCACATTTCAAAACCCTCCAAATACCTTTGTTCCCTCTTTCTTATTATCCACGTCTCAGAACCATACGTCATCACACTTCCCACGAAACACTTTATAAAGATCTTTATTAGCTTAGGTGACCTGGCGGTCTAGTGGTAAGGTGTCGGACTTCTGTGATAGGGGTCCGGGGTTCAATACTCAGTCTCGGCACAGATTAATATGATTGCCAAACTCTTCCTTCACCTCTGACAAGACGTGTATTAATCACAACTTGTGAATGTGTGGAATGCCAGGCCTCCACCGTGGTTCGGATCCCACGTTAAACTGTAGGTCCTCCATTTCATCTCACAATCACCCTACCATTACACATTAGCGTAAGTGCGTATATATTCCGAACGGGTAGTAAGACGTGGTGCTAATAATAATAGTTTATTAGCTTGGTCACGATTATTCCAATATTTGATCATGTTATAATGTTATATATATATATAATATTCATTATTTTCACTTCTCAAAAACAAAAAAAAAACCGACCAATGAATTCAAACATGTTTATTTATTAAACACATGAGTTACCTAATTTTTGCCTCTTTACAGCTGTCGTCAAGCATCATTCAATCATGGCTTCATGCGAGATTACAAACAAATCTACCAGTCACCCCACCTACCCGCCTATGATCAGAAGTGCACATTATATACTCGACCATCTACTGTTTAGCTCTAAGCCTAAGTTATGTCAAGAGTTGACTGATCATCTAGAAGAGAGACTGGTTCCTAGTCCGAGTGTTTCTGGATTTATTTCAGCGTGCTGCAAAAACATATCAAATTCAAATGATTCAGAAACTCACTGTAGTGTAGTCCCAGGCGCTAATAACCTATACTTAGGCTTGCCAGACATCCCGGTTTGACCGGGACAGTCCCGGTTTTCAGACAAAGTCCCGGTGTCCCGGCCGGTTTACTTCACGTCTCGGTAAAAATTAAATTTGATTATAGTTCTTATAATAGATGACCAAAAAGTCTAAAAATAATTAA
>CABFWB010005295.1:0-46804 GCA_902151455.1 Timema bartmani | reverse complement strand
AGTCAACCATTAAAATATTAATTTTGGGAGAAAAATAATATATTGTTATATGACTATATAGCTTTAGGTTATCATTTACAATTTATTTTTTTGCAAAATATGATTAACATATTTCACATTTATCTGATGAATGTAGTTACTATCACAAAATGTAATTTGAATAAAGGAAAAAGCACCAAATAGTTATTTTAAATTTAACATTAAAAGGAGGAGAGAAGAGCAAGGACCGCACACTTACCAGAAAAATGTAGAACTCAAAGTTTAAACTTAAAAACACATAATCAGACTCATGTGTCCTCATAAATTTCATAATTATGTTCTGTTCAGAATTGTGAACTTTGAGATCTACAGTTTTCCAGAAGCCCTTCTATCCTCTTTCCAATCTTTAAAATGTAATTTATAGATTTTATAGATTTTTGTCATATAAACATTAATTTTAGATGTACTTATACGCCCAAAATGATCAAAATTAAATTTTAATGAGCGTTTTAACTTTAAATATTTTATTGGCGAAGCTTCGTGATTGTCGACTGTGGAAATTTACTTTCAAATCGAAGTCACCGTTCAAAGTGAAGTTTAAGTTTTTGAAGAGTCACAAACCCCCATAAATAATAAACTAAATGTAATAAAATATTTCTTACAACCACCACATTTGTTTGAAGTTAAAATATAGTAAAGAGAACAATAAGAAGATTTTAAACTGTCAATTTTAAGCTAATTCTACTGATTAAGGCAATGAGATTTTTTCAAAATGAGAAATGAGCTCGACTTCTGGCCTGATGGTGGTAAAATCGTTGACACCTTTCTCGGTGACAGAAGTTCCGGTGACATCGAGAAAACGCAAACTGTCAAGCTTGGCGATCTGTATCAACGTATTGTCCGTGATGGAAGTGTAGTGACGCAACACCAGAGTGTGAAGTCTAGGGTAGATCACCTCCAGAATGTTACCCCCTTCCTGTTCCTCTGCCTGCCCTTCAAGGTCCCCGTCACGGACGTTTCCCAGCTCGATATTGTCCCTTATGGTTTTGGGGGCGAGCAGGGATATGATACTTATGTCTGTGATAGCGTACTGCGAGTATGAACGCATGTGATGTTCAAAATACTCGACGTTGTTGCAATTGAACATGCGGTCGTTGGGCCGCTGGGGGTTCTGAAGTTCCGGGGGTATCTCCCCGTCTTCGTTGGTCATCCTGTGACTGCAATACGGGTGGTGATGCAACTGCACAACGCCGTTGCGGATGCTGTTGAGGTCTATGACAATGACGCAGCTGCCGTCCACTATGTCGGGATCCGTGCTAGAGCCTAGACCTGAGGGCCCCGCACCGTCCTCCACGACACTGCGCCAGATGCGCGTCCGGGTGCCAAAACAGACCGGGATCCTCGGGTCTGGGTGGCGATGCTCCTCGGGGCATTCAAGGTATAGGTGCGTCAGAGACGCAGTGTGATGGAAACAACTAATCTCTGGACCTCCCACGACGGTGTTCCGCAGGTCCAGAACCTGCCGACAAATACAATACTGAGCAAGGAAACTAAGCTTTTTGGGGAATGTTGATTTCCAACTACGTGTCATTCAGAGACCAATATATCATACAACACATGAAGGACCACCCATCGTTGGGCAAGTGAGTCGAAGTCCGATTAGGCCAAGATCTGACATGCCCATCAAATATTCTTTTAAAATAATGAGCTATGTATGATTATGGCAGAACCTGGATACCCCAGTGGAAGGGCATTGCTTTAAGCCAGACGCTGTTACACGCTCACAACATTTTAGCAATCCATTTAATTCACTCTAAACTTTATTTCTGTAATTGGATATTTTGCTAATAGATTACTAGTGTGCATAAAGATCAATTTTGATTGATAAATAATTTCCTGGGTTTTTTTCTCTAGAAATAAAAAATCCCATGTGTTTTTCCAGTTTCTCAGGTGTGTAGCAGACTATGTACTTCGCACGGAGTGAAAGTACGTAAGTAACGATTGATCCAAAGTTTATTCCAAGAGTGGTACCCCAACGCTAATGTCTACACTTTGTGAGTTAAAAAGTAGATCTAAAATCACTCACCTCCAGAGCTTGGAAACCAAACTTGGTGGCGAGGCTGAAGTAGGCCACGTTGTTGACGACACTGGCGATCCCGTCAAGTCTCAGCTCCTTCAACCGAGAGCACTTGCTCAGGGGCATGATGGAGTGGGCGGGGAACCAATCACAGTTGCTCAAAACGATCGTCTAAGGGGTAAGACCATATTATTATTGACTCACGTGAGAATTTTATTTAGTGCATACCAGATTAAATCATTCTTCTCCTCTCACTTGCTCACTTGCTGTTATATTATCTGCTACTCCCATCAATTTCTTTGTCTCCCTCACACGCTTTTCGCCTCAAAATTTCAACCCCATCATTCTCCTTTACAATATGGTATATAAATAAATATAAAATGTTTAAAGTGAAGTGTGATGCGTGGAAAAGAATTGAAAGTGTTGAGGAATCAAAATCGAGAAAAACAAGCATCGTGACAGCTCTAATTATTATTTATATCATGTAACTGAATTACTTTGCTAATGAAAGCTATAACAAATTAGGGTGGAAGTGTAGGGAACGTGAGAAAAGGCTTGTGTTTTTGTGGTTTTCACAGCAAAACTTTTTTTTTCCAGGCCAAAATAAATAAAATATTACTCCAGTAGAAAGATAGAGTTTAAATTTCTTCATGCGGTGATATCAACAGTTGTTGAATATCTGTCTTGAGCATAGTGGTTTTAGATGACAAACTATTTTAAGGAAGAGGAAAAGTTGTCATCAAATTCCAGGATATCCTCGATAGATAGATATTCAACAACTGTTGATATCAACGTGTGAAGAAAATTTAACTCTTATGTTTCTACTGGAGCAATATTTTATTTTGATATAAAAACTGACCTTTTCTCGCAGCCCCAACACCTTAACAACAACCTTAAGTCCCAAAGTTTCGAGGTCACAGGTACGGTACCTCGATGTTAGGCATGTGGTCCTGAATGCCGGAGAAGAAAGAACGGGCGGGATTGAGCTGAGTGAGGACGCAGCCTCGCAGGGAGAGATACTTCACCGAGGAAGGGAAGTCCTTCAACGCAACCTAAGAGAGCACACAATCACAATCATCAGATGATCGCATAAAGAAACAAGGACATTTATTGAAATATTTTCACATGAAACATGTTATTTATTTATTCATTTATTAACACCACCTCTTACCACCAGTTTGGGCTACACACCTTGAAAGTTACATTCAGAAGAATTGTACCCACATCTGCGTGGAGGGAGAGGGGACAACCATTTAAGAAAAGCCACCTTCAGTACACCATACCAGGATCCAAACCTCGATTTCCCCATCATCATCAGCTTTGGACCATGCGGCCACCGAAGCGGGTTTTATAAAACATACTACTACACAATTTAACCCCTTGACTTCTTATGTAACTGGACTAGTTTAGCAGCTAAAAACTTCTGTAGTATTTGGCCAATTATTATAGGGTGCATTTTTTAAAATAATAGGACTTCCTATTTATGTTAAATCTCCCCCTCCTCTATAGCTCCCATTCTTCTTTATACTCAATAATTTGCTCTCTTTCTCTTCTTTATCACTTAATTTATTTTCCCCTCGCCTCGATATATCTCTTCTTTATCCAACCAATTATCTCCCTCTCCTTTAAATATCTCGCTCTTCTTTATCACTCAATTTAATGAGTACGTTTTCCCACAAAAAGCCGTCAACTGGAGTTTTATAAAGACTCACCTCTTGAGCAGAAAAATAACAATCCTCCAGTATTAGCGTCTCCAGCGTAAAACACTTGCTGGACAGTTCGACAAAAAACTGACAGGGAAGTTTCTCGTCGTGTACGTGGGCTTGACCTCGGATGGCCAGAAACGTGGCCTTGGGGCGGACCAGGGTGAGGGTCTCCTTGGTCTGAGCCATCGTGAGCCGTGTGGGCCGGCTGTCCACTCTCTCCCACAGCGTGCGGTCCCTGCACAGGTACTCGAGCCGCTTGCATGTTCTGTTGAGGGGTACACACACATATCAGTGTGAATATAAAATTTATTTATTTAAAGTATTTTATGTTGCATTTTCTCAACTTACAGATTACATCAGCATACAAGAATTTCTATGAGCGAGAGCGAAAGGGAATATCGATTTTTTCCGGGAAAGGTATTTTCACATACTTCCCAGGGTTCCTTCTTTTAATTTTAAGGCTGTAGGCCTAGTATCAAAAAGAGAACATAACATAATTTTTTCATGATTTAATGTATCGTACTGATCATTTTTGGAAAGGAGGGAGCCTGGTGTACAGAACTTGGTTGGTAGTATTAGTGTAGGCTTACCACCCACCTTTATCTAAACAAACCACATGACAAATTTGATAGCCTATTCCAGGCTACACTTAGCACATATTCTGTACACAGGAACTATGGTTTATTCCTGTACTGGTACATGACAGGTCTAACTGGGCTGTGGAGTCGATATGCCAAGACTCCGACTCCACTATTTTTATATTCTTTGACTCACACTCCTTCATAAATTGCTAAAGTATATTAATTAGTAATAACAAATCTAATTCAGCAAAATGCTCCAACACAACTTCATGGGAAGATTCTTTGGTATAGTAAATTTATGTATTTGGTAAATTTATCAATCAAAATGACAGAAGAATAAAAAAATGTGTAGAGTTAAAATGATATATAGTTAGTCCTACCATAATATATTATTACAATATTTTAAGTTTTATTTCGGAGTCAATACAGTTTTACCAACTCCCAACTCCACCCAAAATTGCTTCAGACTCTCCAGCCCTGAGGCTTGCATAAAAGTAAATGACCAATTGTATAAATCAAACCCTTTATTTGATGTTGAACCAGTGTTAAAATAAAGTCAAGTACCAGTAAACTAATTACTTGTCTAGTTTCCCTTGGGTGTCAGCAAATATACACTATAATAGCACATTCAAATACAATTGAGACACTAGGACAACACAATTATTGTTTTCTTTATCCCAAACCCCCTTTTCAATTCGAAATGTTAGTTAGATCTAGACATTAAATCATGAATTATATAATAGTTCAGTCCTTATCAGGTATAGGCCTGGAGGTAAACTGTTTTAAAAATTACTTTTGGTAATAATCTAGGGTAAAGTGAAGTACTTGCCGCTCACTAAGAAAAAAGAAAAAGAAAAGTGAATCTGCTATATAAACAAAAAACTGGAGACAAATTAAAAATAACCTTACTTTCTTAAGTTCAAAATGTCTGCTGTATTCAAGTATTTCAGTGTGTGAAGCAAAACATCATCTGAAAACTCTAATAAGCCACCTTCTACTCGAGAGGTGGTATTTTCGTTTAGCAGTGAAGAACTTTCTTCATATTCCGGTTTTAAACGTTTCAACTTTTGTTTGTCCATTGTTTACAACCACAGCTTTCACAACACAAACGAATGAAAATGGCCACACGGATATAGGTTATAGCTAGTATCAAATAATAATGGATAGTTGAATTTCAATTAATGAAAATAAATCTTTCTAGATAGTAGTTAGCATATTATAAAATATGTAATGTTAAAATATGGTCTATGGTTTAAACAAAATGTTTATGTTGAAGAAATTATCTTCCGATTGTAAATACTTGTTAAATACAGTGTGTTTACCATTAATAAAAAATGTACCTTTATGTAGCAGTGGTGTTTGGCTTAAGTTAATTTTTTTTAATGAGTAAATGTTATAGATAGATAATTTAAATAAACCCAACTGGAATTATTTTAATATTTTCTTATTTATAACGAAGTTTAAATTGATTTTTAATTTTTAATACGATTAAGGAAGGCAGTGGAGAGCCTTGGCTAGAAATCACTGTATTCTTAAGTAGCTTTTAGTATTTTTTGACACACGTAAATAAATATTTTCTTTAAAATATATTATTAAGTTTGATTTTAATCTAACACAAATTTTGTATTTATTTTTAACTCTCCACATGCTCAAGTCATTTTTAAACCACTTCTACATTATTTCTGTGTTCAAACTATTTAACAAGAAACAATCAGCCTATCCATTTTAAAACGGGTTTATTTGCAGGGTATGTGAACTAAAGTCTGTTCAGCATAGGAATTGTTTTCTGAAAGGCCCTTTTCCCTACCAGAAAGCTATTATATAGTAGGATTTTGGTAGGAAAAAAGACCTTTCAGAGAGTAATTCCTATCGTGAATCGCAGTATACGTTTAATCAGTAACTGTCAGCATTGACCAACCACGTAATTAAATGGTTTTAATTGGTTTAAATATGATAGTCATGTTTTAAAGTATCGACTAGCTACAACCAAATACGTCAGTTACTGTTTTTAATCAATTTCAGGATGGTAACTGTATATAAGTAAGGGAACAGAAAAGTGTTATGAATAAAGAGTGGTGCCAAGAATAGTAGATTTATAATAAGTATTTACTCCTAGACAGTTTATTCCATTAATTTTACCTTGGCCGGTCGTTGCCAACTTTATATATTTGGCGGTGAAGTCATTTGAAACCACAGCCAATAAGCAGACCTTTTCTACTAGACGGCGCATAAGTATCCCTCTTCGCACACTGAAGTCGACTCCCTGAGACCACATTAGAGTTGCGGACTGCAGTACCCATTAGTCCTGCACGCTGGAGATTTGATGTGTAGTTTATAAGTAATAAGTCTACTATAAAACTCGCTTAGACAAGTCTCAGGCGAGAACCGAGCAGCTAACCTGAGCTTGTAAGGAAACACAACTGATTGTCAGCCATGCTTAATTCAGAAGAAGATATCTGGTAGAATGTAGACGATTACCGTTTAGATGAAAAATTTAAAAAGTGTGTAATTTTTTTAAGCACCACGTCTTACTACACATTCTGGTTATACGCTTATGTACTAATTACGCTAATGGGCTAGGGTTGAGGAAGGTTGGATTTTGAGGAAGTTGACCCTCACTTGTTTGGAAAAAAGTGAGGATAATTTAGGAAAAAACACCCGAGTGGGTGTCGTGCCCCAATCTCCCCTTCGTCGGTAGTCCTGTCTATTGCGAGAGCGACGCTTTAGAACCATTCGTCCACCAAAGCGGGTGAACTTTGTCACGCTCCTCCAAACGAATGGCACTTTAAGTGCCCCCTGATAGTGACAAGTTGGTAAAGTTGATTAATGTGAGATATCTATTGTATTGGTTGACTACGTGTAATTGTGTGACTTTACTTAAGTAGATTAATATTTTAAAAAATTAATAAACACAGACAATACTAAGTACTTTATGCTTGCAATAAAAATATAAAGTTGTACAGAAGATTGAAAATGCTATCTATAAGACTGGTTTTGAACTATCTAGCCTAAAGGAAATTGAAAGAGGTAGGTGAAATTTGGGGAACCAAACAATAGCTTGCATGGAAAGAGGAGGTAAAAATTTCACTTTAGATTGGGGAGGGGGGATGACATTTCCGATAGATACAGTCACTCATGTTCGAACAGCGGCCTCTGCAACCCAAAATACAGGTTTGTTAACAGCTATAGTCTAAACCTGCCTTTCCTTTTCAACATGTGTTTCATTAAAATAACTATAATATATGTAACTGAAATATCTCAGCTACTATTACTGTCTATACGAATATATTATAATTACTCTCATTGGGTAGGATTAATGAAGGAAGCATTTTAGAGGTAATCTACCCGAATTTGCGTGGAAGAAGAGTGAGAAACCATTCAGGAAAAAATAACCCTCAATAGACCCAACCGGAATTTGAAACCCTGACCTTCCCATCATTAGCAGTTCAGTCCAACAGGAGAGTGACGGCTTAAACCATTCGGCCACCAAAGCGTGTGTTTTTTACTTTAATAAGTGGTAGATTAACAATCTGGGTTTGATCTAGAATTATTAGGTTACGCTACACCCGCTCCAAGGCAGAGGCTCCCAAATTGGGGTCCGCGAAACGAAGTACCCCTAGGATATTTATTTAGTTGCTTATTTATTTATTTTGGAATTTACTTATTGATGTTTGAGATACTATTAGATTTATGAAATGAGGGCACGAGGACGACCGTTTGATAATTATTTCCGCAACCAGGTGAGTTGCGTGCGCCGAGTAACAGTTGTCTGTTCTCAGACGATTGGGACAAGGTTCACTCAAACGACTCACTCTGATTGTGTGTGTGTTTTGTTTTTTGCTTCTATTTGAGCCTTCTGTTTAATTGGATAGGTAAGGAGGTTTCAAACAGAGAGAGAGAGTGTGCTCTAGGAATGAGAGGGGGAGGGGCATACCAATATTACCAATCCTCTCATTCTTTTGTCACTATCATGTCAGCTACAATTGGTGCGTTTCAGAGCGGTCATTTATTGCAGTGAAATCAAGTTGATTAAACGTGGATCATAAAACTTGTGATAAGCCGCGTAATACTTCAGGGTTCTGTTTGAAGATAAACAATGCTTTTAAATTAAAGGTGAAACAATCCACGATAATTATGCTCTACCATATTCACACGGTTGAATATGACTGTGTAATACTTTACTTTAGTTTGTTTTTAAAATCTTATTATTTTGATTGCATTAGTAATAAAAACAATTTTTATATTTTTACTGGAGTTTACTAAAATTTATTTTCTTCAAGTTTTACTTGAATATGTTTATGGTTCAAAAATGAAACATAAACCATTTCATGCACTCATATGACAACGGTTTGTCTAGCGTTAAAGTTACACTTTTTTAAAAAACATTTTCTGTTTTCACACAAAGTAACTGAAATTTATTTAATTTAAAATGTTGTTACTTAGCCTGCTAACTTTAATAATTGTGTGATTTGAATTAGATTATACGTTCTAACGTTATTATAACAACTTATAATCAAGACCGAATGAAACACAAGATTCATAATTATATTGAAACAAATAACGACTTTAGTTTTATTTACGAAGTGTATTCTTTAACTGCCCTGCCCTAACAAAGCAACATATTTAAAATTCATAATAAATTTGAAAGTCTAGAAAATATACATATTGGTTTATAACAAAAAAATTATAATGAAACAAAAATACTTAAACAACAGGAAAATTACAAATAAGCATTGAGATTTCAATAAAAACAATATGGCTAAGAAAATTATATGTGAAATATAATAATTTGGGAAACGATCTTTAATAATAATAATAATAATAATAATAATAATAATAATAATAATAATAATAATAATAATATATAATTATTATTATCTTCGGACATAAAATTGCAAACTCCCCTGAAACGCTTCTAGAATAGAATAACGAGTTAAACACTTTCTCAATTATTAGGAAGCTCAACTCAAAACTGAAACCTATTGTTTTGACTTCTACCTGAATTATGCTACCTTCTATAATACTCTGAGTTAGTAAAACAACAAGCAAGAAAATGTTATTTACGATATAAATGTGCGATAGTATAGCTTGGAATAACATTTAAATAATAATTAATTTAATCACAACTTGTGAATGTGAGGAATGCCAGGCCTCCACCGTGGTTCGGATTCCACGTTAAACTGTAGGTCCTCCNAATGCCAGGCCTCCACCGTGGTTCGGATTCCACGTTAAACTGTAGGTCCTCCATTTCATCTCACAATCACCCTACCATTGCACATTAGCGTAAGTGCGTATAACCCGAACGGGTAGTAAGACGCGGTGCTAATAATAATAATAATAATTAATTAACCCATACGAGTCAGATTATGTTATATGATGCATGTTATTTACAGTACAAAGTCATAACGCAAAGTCGTAAACATTTTAATTACACTTATCTATCTCTCTCTCTTTTACAATATGTTTTATCAGGCCCGTTCGTCATAGTTATCAAGACTTTGCCAATTCCGTGACGACGTATTTAATGCCCACCCAACAATGTTACCAACACGCCGCGCAAAAAATAAAAAAAAGTTATCTTTTTACAGTAAAGTGACACATACAGTGAGCGGTGGAGTTTTTTTTGTGTTTTTTTTATATACTTCAAGATTGACTACATAAAATGGATTTTCTTTTTCTTTGATAAATTAAAAGATAAGTTTCGCAGGTGAGTTTAAAAATTGTATTTGTTTATTTCGTGTGGATTGAAACAAGATGCTATTGTTTTTGTTCTTCAAAATTAAAATTAAAAACGTTTCTTGTTATAGAAATCGTACTTCACAATGCCGATGATTTTTTGTTTGTTTTGTAAAATGGTGTTTAAATTTAATTAAAATTGATCTTAATTGGGTCCTTAATTGATATTACCAATATTCCAACATATAAGATAACCCATTTACTCTTTAAAGAACACAGCGACAGTAGCAAAACCGTTTCTTGAATACAGACTAAATTTGTAGACTTGGTGAGAAATTTGAAGGTAAATCAAATTAACAATATGACAGGACCCAAACAATGGAACAGAACAATAATGTTGGCCGATAATAATTTTATGCCTTCTAGCAAATTCAATTAAACCTGTAAATCACTAAATAGGCCTGATTTGTGTATGATAGTTACGTATCAAGGAAGTGAAAATGTATTGAATTGATCTTTTGACTATTACAGTTTTGAAATGAAATCTTCGAGTAAATTATATTTAATGGGAATTATTTAGTTTAAGAAATTCAAATGACATTCAGAAATATGATTTTGATTACAGTTTATTTTCACTTCCCCCACAACATGGCACCCGTTTGGGCTTTACGCATACATTAATTACGCTAATTGATCCACTTCGGTGGCCGCATAGTCTAACGCACTACTCTCGCAGTATACTAAAGACTGCCGATGACGAGGAGATCGAGGTTCAAATCTCGGTTGGGTGTACTGAGGGTGGTTTTCCTTTAAACGGTTTTCCACTCTCTCTACATGCAAATGCTGATACACTTTCTCTAAATATAACATTCCTACCTAACCTAACTTAAAATTACTTCGAAAAATTCTTGTTTAGCTTGCATAAATTACTTCCCCAATATTCAGAATTTTAAAATAAATGTTTATTTAATTTTAATGAAATTCATATAGTAAACAGATTTAAAAAAAACCCAATCAATCGTGAAGGAGATAGAACCCCCGGTCTCTTGTTATTGCACCCACAGCAGAGCTTGATGTGTTCCAAGATGATGGCCGATTGAGTCTGTGTGAACCTCAGTGTTTGCCGCTCTTGACTGTGGCCAATTTGACCAGAGAAGATGTCCCATTTGACCTCACGATACGCCATTAGACAGGATCTACTTGTGTGGTTACTTGTGGCCCTGTGTTGCGCCATCCCACACTGCCGCATGTTCAGCACATACCAGGTGAGTCACAGCCACACTGTAGCATGTTCAGCACATACCAGGTGAGTCACAGCCACACTTCGACAACATTGACAGAGTGGAAATATCTTCCTGTATAAATCTAACACTTGTATAAGCTACCTGTGCAAGTCCCCACTCTGTATAAGCTAATTGTACAAGTCCCCACCCTGTATAAGCTACCTGTACAAATCACCTGTGTGTAAACCAATGTTGGACGTTGTCTGTAACAGGAGCACGAGATTGAAACTCCTCTACCAGTGTTGCTGATGAACTTGGCTATCCACTGCAAAGTACCAAAAGAACATACGTGGGGTGAGAAATAGTATCTTTGGATGTGTTTCAATCCACATTGTCAGGGGGAGTTAACTACACTCCAATATTCATAGAAATGGCCTTTTTAGAAAGGAAAACAACAGTTGTTTGACAGCTGCCAGCCACATGACTTGACGTATGAATACGTGAAAGTAGATCCAGTAACTTCTACAGATGTCGGATAAGAATGGCACTTCCTATGAATATTCGTCTCAAGCCAAGAACTAAATTGAGTACTTTACAAAGATACAAACATTTGATTAATTTATGGGTTTAAATATAATCCCAGAGAATTATAGAAATATTTACGAATAGTTTTTTACTATACACCTCGTCTTAGTACCAGTTAATGTTTTACGCATATTTGCTAATTAAGCTAATGTGTTAGGTATGCGAAAGGTTCAATTTAGAGGAAATGTACTCGCATTTGAGTGTAAAGATAGATTGAAAAACCATATAGGTGGAATCACCTTCAGTACATCCGTTCCTGACTCGATTGTCCGGAAACATATTCTGTAATCCAGAAAATTTAGGAAATTGCTTTTTTTTTTCCTATACATAATTATCTACTTTTAAACTTGTTTTTCATGTTTTCTTTATTATTTAAATGTAAATATGTGTGTCAACCTATTTTAGATGTAAATTTATATTTATCATGTGTTTCATAAATGATTATAAATTAAGTAGCCTAGGTTATAGCAAAAGTATTTAAAAAATTCCTTAAATTTTCAACCTTATATCTGTTTACATTTCCTCTATTAGGGCCTATGTATTCATTTAACAAATTAAATATTGTCAGTGTTCAAAGGTACGTAATATTAGAAAATTTATAAATAATTAGTTTTAGATTCTTAATTCTCGTTCTCGTCTCGAAGTAAGGGATTCTAAAATTCTCGTTACTGATCTCGTCTCGAACTAAAAAAAAGTCCATCTCGCACACCCCTAGATGTTTGAAACGAAATAATTTACATTATTGGAGAAACATAATTGAAAAAGGTGGATCACATTCTACCAAAGAGAATGGCAATCTAATTCCCATTTCACAGATTATAATTCTAACATATTTTTTTTATCTCGAAAACTATTGGTTTGGTAAAAATATTTTTTTGAATTAAAGTTTTTTTCTTAACAATACTACAACTTTACTGAGATAAGTTATTTCGTATCTCAAATAGTTGCGGAGATATTATTAAAATTAGAAATGTCTGCTTATGTAAAAGTACCCTCAAATTCATTTTCATGGGAAAATGAAAACTGCCATTTTGTTTATAATGCTAAACAGCTCTTAGATAAGAAAAATTATCAAAATCGTTAAAACTTTAGCTGAAAAAAAAGCTCTTTTCTTTCTCTTTTTGCCCTTCAGTAAACTACCCTTAATTTTAGAGTTGGAGTTCTTATTTAAAAAAAACCCTCAGGGGGAACCTTATGATTTAACCCTAGATACCAAGTATCAGACCGATAGATCAAATGGTTTAGGCTCTAAGCCGACAGACAGACAGACGGACGGCCTCTCGGAAACAACTTTTTAGGTTTCAGAGAGTCATGAAACGTCGACATATATTTATCAAAATCTCAAGTTTTCTTTTTTTTTTAGGATCACAATACTTCCTCTCTCTCTCTCTCTCTCTCTCTCTCTCTCTCTCTCTCTCTCAGAGGAGCTGCAAAAATAGTAAAAGTGGGGTAAAACCCTGCAAAAAAAAAGTAGGAAACCACTGACTTCGATCTTTTCGACACACACAACTTTTCATCTTATATTAGTATCTTTATGATTCCCTCAGGCTAGTTTCAAAAGTTTTGGTTCTGTTCCAGAATCGTTCCGTGAGGTAGTCGGCTCCCTTCTGCTAAGAAGACAGCTTGGACCAGATTTCAACAAGGTACTTGAAGTCCATAGTTTAGTTCCGATAGGAAGGAATTCGGAATAACATCTTAAGGTGGGGAGTGCAGGGGACGCGAGAAAAGGTCAGTTTTTTTTATTGTTTTTATAACAAAACATTTTTCTGGTCAAACAAAATAAAATATCCATCCAGTAAAAACCAAGAGTTTAATATTCTTAACAAGGTGATATCAACAGTTGTTGAATATCTGTTAAGGGTGTCGTGAAATTTAATGACAACTTTTTATCTTCGTTTAAAAAGTTTCTCATCAAATGTTGATATGCTCGTGACAGATATTCAACAACTGTTGATATCACCGTGTGAAGAAAATTAAACTCTATGTTTCTACTGAAGAATGATTTGATTTATTTTGACCAAAAAAAGTTTTGATATATAAGCGGTTCCCTAAAAATCCAGTTTGATAACAATTAATGACCCACATCGGTGGTTGCTTGGTCAAAGGCATCACTCTCACCACTGACTGGTCTGCCGAATACAGGGAGTTTGTGGTTCGATCCAAGTCAAGTGTACTGAGGGTGTGTTTTTTCTTAAGTGGTTTTCCACTCTCCCTTCACACAAATGCGGGTACACTTTCTCTAAATTTAATGGTTATAATCCCTATTGCATTAAAATAATTATCACACATGCGTATCAGCTGAACAGGTAGTAAGACGCGTTGATAAAAAAAATTAACGAAACGATTCAGGTTATTTTAATAATGGTGCATGTTTATTTCAAAGTATTAACTTAAAGTCGTAAACATTTTAATGGCACTATTTATTTTCCTCTTTTTACAAAGATTTTAATGGTTACAAATTTACTAATTATGCTCTCACGTATTCATACGTCAAGTCATGTGATCTACAATTGTCACTTTTGATAGATTTTATCAATACCTATAAAATAGCACAAATAATATAGTAAAATGTTAACAATGTTGATAGCAATAAAATATGTTTTTATTTTTAAAAAGTTCCTTCATACTAGAGTCCTATTTGTAATACAAATTGATTTCATTTGACGCATGTATATTCCCCATTTGACGCATGGGTATCTTCCATATAATGCCTGTAGGCCTATATCTCCCATTTGACGCATGGGTGTATTCCATATAATGCCTGTAGGCCTATATTCCCCATTTGACGCATGGGTGTATTCCATATGATTCATGTATGCCTATGTCCCCCATTTGACGCAGCCTCTTGTTCCCCCCATTTTACGCGTGTGCCCTTGTACCCAGTGCCTGCTGTACTGCATGATGGAGAACATGAATATGTTCGGTCCAGACAGGACAACCCTCGACCCGATCAGTTCCGTGAGACACGCGGGGCCCTACCTGGAGAACTACGACCAGGAGAAGATGATCAAATGCATCGACCAAGGTACGACGGTCTGTTGACGGGGTACGAACCACGACAGGGTTTCCACTGTTGCCTTTACTCTACCCACATGACATTATATTCGAGGACAAGTGAACGATGTTTTGGCTGATCCTGTTGTACGAGTAACAGCCTACTTTCACATTTACTTTTCCTCTTTGCGTGATATTTTAAACACACTAATTGAAACCTATGATTTGTTTTTAGAAAAGTACATTTTGATTAGTAAATTTTATCCTTTATTAATTATGAAAGTGAATATCTATTATGTATGTTTGCTTGTTCCTCTTTACTTCTGTTTGCCTGTTCCTCTGTATATCTGTTTGTCCGTCCCTCTGTTTGCCTGTTCCTCTGTCTATATGTTTATCTCTCCCTCTGTTTGTTTGTACTGGCTTGTAACAAACTATAACACACTATAAAAGAAAGTACGTGTTATTTTGTTGCGCCAATTATTCAATTCAATTTGATTTCAGTGAACCTCATGGAGTTTAAGGACAACGCAAGGGCTCGATGTGACAAATCAGCAATATTTTTGACGTGCTTCAACAAGGTGAGTTGATTATTTAATCACGCTAGCAGCAGTAGGAGTATTATTAATAATAGAATACATTGGGGGGAAAAAATGACATCTGGACACGGGAATCGAACCTGGGACCTTTTGGCTTAGCGCGCCAATGTTCGACCCACTGAGCTATCAAGGAATTGTCCAATTTTTTCAGAGTAATTCTTCACGTATAGTTTAAGGCAGAGTCTGTGATGGACGTGTGAATATCATCAGCTACTAAGAGCTATCATTGATATCACAATCACCGGCGACTCAAGTTGTCTCTTTATGCTGCCAATAATACAAATACACTGTACGTTCCAAGCTAATAAAGATAGTAGAAACTAACACCACTAAATAATAATAATAATAATACAGCTGATTTCCGTAGTTATAATCATTAATCTCCCAAGATTCTCCTTTCATACATACTTGATTGTAGAGCGTTGCTTTCTTACATAATATTAATAACGATAAGCCTTAGTTTTATTAGAAGGGTCAATTCATGACTTTCTTTTTAAAACGATAATTTTTTCTTAAAAAATCATATTTTCGAGTCACTTTTCATAGTGAACGAGTTCACTCGAGCATTCTTGAGAATGTTGAACTTAAGGGTCCGTTTAGTTTCCTGATAACACCTCACTTAGGTAGGTAATACAGCTCGAACCAGACGTCTTAAGAGCCCGTCTCATCCCACAGATAACACCTAACTTAGGTAGGTAATACAGCTAGAACCAGACGTCTTGAGAGCCTGTTTCACCCAGAACAGATATTTAAGAACTGTTAGGATTACTATATGTAGAAAATTAAACTAAACTCATCTACCTAATCACGATTTTATTCGTTCTAGCCAAAAAGTGGGATTTTTTTTTACTAAGGGTACAAATTCTGGTTCCCTTCTATTCGAATGAATGCCACAGTAAGGTAGATCTTAAATAGTTCTGATTATTGTCTCGATATAGCCTTCAACTGAATGGCTGTCAAGGTGACTTTGCTTGGTTTGTTGTTCCTCCAGGGAATCTTTAGATTGTCCTGGGAGCACCTACTCATGGAAGCTGCAGAAAGGTGCAAGAAGAAACTGGGAATACAATCCTGTAAGACTGAAACTCTCGCATAGAAACCAAAACATTAATAATATCTAGCTTGTAGATTTCCATTTCGGCTGATGTTGACCTAGTTTCCCACAATTGGGCGCTGACTAATGCCGGGATCACGATCAACCTTAACGTTAACTTAAAGTTAACTTAACGTAACTTAACGTAAAGGACCTCCTCGTGTGTTTAAATGGAGGCTATCACGATGCAGTTAACTTAACGTTGACTTGCAGTTAACTTAACGTAAGAGAAGTCCTGAGAGGTCTTTTACTTTAATTGAACGTTACTTGAAGGGTATCACGTGACCTAGCCAGCCAATTATGACCAATGTTTACTCTTTAGCGTAAGTTCTAGTGATCAGACATTTAAACAAAATAATTAAACTAAAATAGGAAAGCTAAATTTATCAAAAAGGTTTTGTAAGAGATATTTATTATATCGATTGAAAACTGTAAACATTCACAGATCATCACTTTACAAATAGTACAAATCACAGATCACACTCGAGAATAAAGATGTTTGGCTTGAGTTGTTACGTTAAGTTAAGTGAATCGTGATCACACATACGTTAAGTTAACTTTAAGTTAACTTTAAGTAAACGTTACGTTAAGTTGATCGTGATCCCGGCATAGCTCTGGGATTACGATCAACTTGACGTTCACTTCTTTTTTTTTTAATGTAATCTACCACGATGCACTTAACTTAACGATGACGTGACGTTAACTACACGTAATAGTTGTCAAAAGGGAGAAATCTCGCACGCCTTCGATCTATGTGCGCCACGTGAGATTTGTTCAACCAATCTTGTTGCGAACAGTGTCAACACGGTTATTTTAGTACTTCATTTGTTTGCTTACGGTTTTCAGAAGCCATTTTCGATTCAGCTCGTTTGTGAACTCTTAAAGTTTGGTGGAGGCCTGTCATTCCACACGTCCACAAGTTGTGATTAATACACGTCTTTTCAGAGGTGAAGGAAGGGTTTGGCAATCAGATAAATCCGTGCCGGTACCGAGGACTAAACTCCGGACCCCCAGCACAGAAGTCTGACATCTTACCGCTAGACCACCAGGTCACCGCGTATTACTACTAACCGTTTGGGTTGTACACTTACGTACACATTACGATAGTGGTTTGAGGGATTAGGAAGGTTTAATTTAGAGGAGGTATACCCTTATTTGCGAGAAAGAGAGAGAGAAAGAAATAGAGAGCGGAAAACCATTTTGGAAAAACCACCCTCAGTACACCCGACCGAGATTCTTACCTCAATCTCCCCGTCATCGGCAGTCTAGTCCAATACGAGAGTAGCGCCTTAGACCGTGCGGCCACCGAAGTGGGTGCGAACAGACGGTAAAGAAAATGTTGAAATCATTATATCCTATATCTTGTATTGATCTCATTGCTTATTCTTGCGGCGTATTATTGGAACATTTAATTAATGCGGGGAAAGGCGTAAGTCTCTTCGTGTTTGGTTTCTCGGTGACGGAGGGAACCGTGTTCGAATCTCGAATATCGCCCAGGTGTACCGTGTTTTTTTGTTTTTTTTATCCTAAATAGTTTCCCACTCTTTCTTCACCCAAATCCAGGAGTATACATTTTACTTTTAAGGGTAGCACAGAGCACGATATAAAAAAAATCAGTTCAAGGAAAGTATCATATAAAAATACAAACTATCTATCTATTTTTAGCGTTGGAGACCGGAGTTATCGACAGCTTCGTTCATCGGAAACTACCGGATGAAGTGTTCCCAGAGGTCAGTGCGTCCTATAGTCCTTCCGTCACCTATTGAACCTAATATTGTCTGCATAGCTATTTAGTTCATCCGACACTAATTGGACCTACTTTGAATATGTTAAAAGCTTCTGGGTTTAGTAACTGCAAAATTAAAACAAAGTAGAGAGTACAACGTAGGCTTGTGTATTTATGATCCTGGGTTCGAGCACCAGTTATGTGTGCACTTCATTATACTGTATTCTATTAATTGTTCCCTAGCTTCCTTTTAAGAAAATGCTGGTGCACTATGAATGGCTCTTACTAAAATAGGCTTAGGTGGGTATTTAGGAAACGGGATACAATTTTAGTGTTTTTGCCGTTTTTATATCAAAATTTGGTTTTTTGTTTTGAATATCTGTCATGAGCATAGACGGGGAACTATTTAAATGAAGATAAAACGACACCCTCGACAGATATTCAACAACTGTTGATATCACCGTGTGAAGAAAATTAAACTCCTATGTTTCTACTGGAGAAATAGTTGATCTATTTTGGCAAAAAAAAAAGTTTTTCTATATAAGATTCCAAAAACATTGTCCTTAATTCAAGTTCCCTACACACCCGCCTTAAACTTGATAATCCAAGATACCAGGACGGATATCCGAACTGTTGTAAAAGAGAGAATGACGTGTTGTTTATGACCTCCATCATGAGAGTCGGGAGTGCCCTCCACTCAACCTAATCCTGAGCGCGTTGTGATCATCCAGTGTCTGCTTCACTGCATGCTGAGAGAATTGGGGATGACGGACAGCTCCAACGAGAGGATGTTGGACAGAGACAGAGCTCTGGAGAGGGTGGGGTACTTCTTCGAGGAGGGAGACAAGAGGAAGATGAGGGAGTGTGTTGAGCAAGGTCAGTGATATAACAGTCAATGGAGTCCATCCAATTACTCGCAATACTTTTCATTTAGCACCAGCCAAGACTAATTACATTTTTTTTAGCACCCCATCTTACTACCCGTTCAAGTTATAGGTTTATGTGCTAATTAAGCTATTTTTTTTTATTATAAAGGTTATATTTATAGAAAGTGTATCTGATTTTGCGTGGAGGGAGATTGGATTTTTTTTTAACTACCCTCAGTAAGTTTCGAACCCCAATCTCCCCATCATTCACAATCTAGTCTACTGCGAGAGCAGCGCCTTTGACCATGCGGCCACCGAATCGGGTCACATGACATGACGTATGAATATGTGGAACTAAATCTAGCAGCTCTTCCTAGGTGTAAGACAAGGTTCTTCCTATGAAAATCGGACTGTACTACACGTATAGTCAGTCGTAAGATACTTTTTACGAGCTGAATCTTTTAACCTAATGTGTCGTCGACTCATTATTTGTTTTCAGCAAACGCAATTATGTTCCACTCCAAGTTTTCACACTGCGAGAGAGCGAAACATTTTCTGACCTGCTTCAACAGGGTAGGTGGCTTTGACAGATTAAAAAAAATAGAAAGAAAACAACACGATGATAGTCATACTAAAATAAACTAGCCACAGTGTCGTGTCATGTAGTGTCGCCAGGGTAATCAGAGCTTGTTAAAACTTTTTTTTTTACATCCATTCCTGTTTCCAGCCTGTGGCCAGTTTTTTATTCAAGCCATATACTTTCCACAACCGGCTGGCTAGGACTGCCGTAGCTTCATATATCTTATTATTTAACTTAAGACTAGGACAGGCACAACATCCAGTCCCCCAGCCGTTAATTCATCGCTCTGAAAGGGTAGCCCCACATTTCACCAATGATACATTTTCCGGTCATGCCAGGAATCGAACCCTGGACCCTTAGATCAGGGGTCTCCAAACTACGGCCCGTGGGCCGCATCCGGCTCGCCACAAGATTTTATCAAAAAACAAATTAATTGTTTCTCTTCGTTATTTATTAACCACACAATTTATTTGACATGTCCAATTTCTGCCCGCACTCGTAATTCCCCCCATGACACCAAGCCAGATTCCTTATACCGACAACAGAACGGCTTGACTGTGACGATTTTTAGGTAGTTCCAAGTCTCCTGGCAGAGGGTTATCAAAGGAAAGTTCCGAAAGATGTTACCTAATTTAAAAACAAGTAATCATATTGTCTAATTATTATAATTATAATGTATTACATATAAATTGATTCATTTATCACAGAGAAGAATCAACGTCAATCACTTTTATCAAACACTGACTGGCCTTGGAAAGTGGAATTTTTTACAGACGTGACCGGCCATATGACTTATATCTAAATTTGCATGTTGAAACAAATTTGATTTATGATCTATTTGATCATGTCAAGGCATTCAGGGCAAAAATAATGCTACTTGAAGAACAGGTGAACGTTACTTTGGCCCGAGAAACTGTGTAAAATATATTATGTGGCCCACGTAACAAGAAGTTTGGAGACTCTGCCTGCCTGCCATAGTTGAACGATGCGAGGTGAGCTTCTTTACACGGTAGATGAAGAGGACATCCTTGAGTAGAGAAGTAAAGTTTCTGTCCCGGTAGATATGTCTCAGCTCTCAACCTCCTTGCCAGTAATGTTGTCTAGTGACCTTGAGGTGTTATTTTTTCAAGGACACCACGATGTACACCTTGGAGCTGATGTTGGTAGAGGCTTCCTACGACTGCCAGGAACCGACAAAGGCTGGATTAGGTAAGAGAGAGAGGAGATGAAAGATTTCCGGGTCAACTTTCCTAAGTGATGGCTTAGTCTAACGCGCAACCCTCGCAGTGGACTAAGCCACCGACGACGGGGAAATTGAGGTTCGAATCTGAATCAGTTGTACCGAGGGTGGAATTTTCTTAAATGGTTTTCCACTTTCCCTCCACGCAAACGTGGGTGCACTTCCTCTAAATAAAATCTTCCTAGTTCCTAAAACCATGAACGTAATTAGTACGTGAGCGTATAACCAGAACGGTTAGTAAGACGCGGTGCTTATTTATATATATTGAAGTATTAACATATCTGTTATTATGTAATAGGTAGGCTTAAATTGTATTAAAAAAAGTTATTAGTATTGTGTCTAGTTTATTTGATCAAAATCTGTATATTTTTTTTAAATGGTCCTTGTGGCTCAGGATGCAATTGGCGTCGCGACACTGTTGGGTTGCATCAATCAGGGGTTTTGCCATAAGCGGGCGAAAAAATGTTCAGGGTAGAGACGGACCTTGGAATTAAACTGTTCTTTTAAATTTAGTAAAACTATAGTATGGGTTCAAACACGTTCATTTTTCGATATGCAGATACAATTTTTTTTAAATATATATTTATAAATAATATTAGTAATAATATTTTAAATTAATAAAAATATATTCATGTACAATATCGCCATATCTTCATGAGTATGTTCAGTAGTTTTAAAACAGCAAGCTATTAAAATAAAGTTGAAAACTTAATCTATTTATTTTTATTTTACTCGGCATATTGTAACTTTTAAAATTGTTTAATAAAACCCCATCAAAGACGTAAATGTGATCCATTAGATTTGATTGAACGTTTTAAAAGTTGAATATTAATTTTTGTGCGATTCAACGGAATACTGTGCCTGCAAATTCGCTTATTGACCTTGTAAGTCCTTTGATCTTACATCCAAATGCATGACTCACAAGAGCTGCTGGTTACGTTTCGACTACATTTTGGGTACAGAACAATTTCCTTGTTCTTGACTGACGCCGTTGTTTCTTTCTACCAGGTGAAGCGATCCTGGTCGTGCACTCCATTATCAAGAGAATCAAACCTGGAAAGAAGTTCCCCAGCGTTAGTAAACTTAAAACATTTAACTGCATGTCCAAACAATCTTAGTATGCACAAATACAACAAATTTATTGGTCTTGATCTTCCGACGTATAGTTTAATTTATATTCAAACAATTGAGCGTTGTCTCTAATTACTGGCCAGTCCTCCTTGTTAATGATACATAATAATAATAATAATAATAATATATATATATATATATATATATATATAATATTGTTTAATACACCTTGTTCTTGCTACAACCTATTATAATAATTACTGTTCATCAGTCCTTGTTCTCGCTACATAACATTATAATAACTGTTCATTCTTCCTTGTTTCTGCTACATAATACTATAATTACTGTTTATTACTCCTTTTTTCTGCTAAATAATATTATAATTACTGTTTATTACTCCTTATTTCTGCTAAATAATGTTATAATTACTGTTTATTACTCCTTGTTTCTGCTACATAATACTACCAAGAATTAATGTTTGTTAATTTTACAAACACTTTTAATTCCTCTTCACTTCTGTTATTGACGAGGAGCATTTAGCCGTATATAATAGTAACTTAAGCAGTAATAACGAACAGGAACAAGCTGTAATTTCAAGCAAGTTACTCCGGAATAGTTGGTTAAATTAAACAAGTGCAAATGGAAGACGACTCTTAAGAATGTATTTTCTTAAGTCTGTCCTCATTCTTGATTTCTTTGCACTTTGTTAACTTGAGGTAGTTTGTTTTACCATGTTTGACAATGTTGTGTTGGCAGTGCCTGCTGTATTGTATGTTCCGTGTCATCGGTATGATCTCTGACGAGTATCTGTTCAATAACGAGACCAGTCAGGAGTACGTCGGGTACTTCTATGAGCAACTAGACCGTGGAAAGATGGGCGAGTGCATTGCGAAAGGTAACTGTTTTTGGGGTTTGAGGGAGAAAGTGAAATGTTTAAATTTTACGAGATTAAAATATGTGGTTATGGTGTGGGGTCGTACTTAGAACTGATCTATTTGTGTCAAAACAGGGTTTATCTTGAGAGGATGAACTGGATGAATCATCCCACGTTTACCTTCTTCTTCAATTCACACTCATAATTAATAAACAAGTGGTGTTAGAGGGGAGGTTGGTCGAAACAAATGAGAAAAGGGCTGCGTGGTATGTAAAAACTATACAGATGTGGAAGATAAGCTGCGGTGTTAGCAAATGTCTTATATCGGACCTAGCATTTTGCGAACAAGTCCAAAGCCCACGCGAAAACACACTTTAGATCACGTACCACACTAACAAAAATAAATTTAATTTAAAAAGGTGATAAACAGAAAAGAGGTATTTTAAAATCATATTAAAATAAATAAATACTAAACAGTAGTGATACGAACTGCGTAAAATAACCTAAAGCTGTTTCGAAAGTTTACCGTATTTAAATGGATATATTTACAGGCTTTTTACGTGGCCAATTACGTTAGGGACTTAATCCTAAGGTGAGATTCTAGATTCACTGATTTTGAAGACATGAAACAATAGTTTCTACTTTACAATAATCCTCTCGTGGTCACAGTTGAAGATTAAAATCTTGACTTTTAAATGTAGTTCTGCGAGCTACAAACTGATAAATTCCTCATCTCCAAGCTGGTGAGTTTTGGAAACTACTTGTAAATGAACGGTTTTCGAATTTAATAAATTTCGCCCAAAATAAATGTTTGATGTTTACTAGCACTTACATCTGTGAAAGTACTTTTTCAACAAAGAAAATAATAATAAAAAAAAAAGAAATAAGTTATCTGGCCAATTACTAAAAGATACCCTTCGTTTAGCCACAATACAAACGGAAATAAACATTTTATCTTGAGTAAGCGAACACTGTTTAGTATTCTCATTAAAATGTGTCAAATTTAAATAATGAAGAGTTTCAAATGGTTTGTGCTGTTTTGTTAGCTCTGGTTACAAAAAAAACTGTGCGTGAAATAGCTAACGATTCAAATTAAACTTATTTACTTAAAAAAAAGTCATGTTTTTGTTTCATTGACCAATTTTTATTTGATTAGTAAGAATGTGTATAAATATATTATAATATTTTTTTAAACATGCGCGCTTGTATATTTCATCGTTTATTTCTGAGTAAAATTTGAAAGATTCTGCCAACCAAAGATACAATTTTTATATAAGTATTGAAAAAAATAACATTTATCAAGTATTGTAGGCCTATATTAAGTTGGTGGGATTACTAGGCCTAAATATATTTTAGGTCCGCGGCGCCAGCTGATAATAGTATTTGGCTCTTGGAATTAAAAACGTTGGACCACCCTGGTGTACGCTATAAGATAGGACCATAGTGTAATATGTTAAGACTATTACTTTTCACAATGATGAACGAACATAACTTGCTTTCATTACTAATCTTTTATATTCTATTTACCTTTCAGCAAACAGTCTGGAAGAAACTAAGTTTGTTAAGCCCAATTGTGCTAGAGCCAAAAGTTATCTAACGTGCTTCAACACACCTCCCATTTATACCCTACAGTTGGAATCAGCGCAAAGCGAGTGAGTCACAAACTACCGTTATTTGAACGTATGATTTGGATATTTAGATTTCTTCTTCATATATATAGAATCTTATTTAAATGTTTCCTTCTGTCACACAGTTTCGTGACTATTGAACCAGAGGAAATAGCAACCGACTTCGTAAGATTAGGATCAAATAAAACAAATGGAGTGGAAGTTCGGAATTACAAACTAAAAATACGATGATAAAAATGGATGGCAATAATTAAGTTCAAACATTCACAATGTGTAATGTTTGTGAAGATCTTCGATTTTAAAAATAAATCAACATATTTCAATTTACTTTTATTATAACTATTTATTATATTTTCAAGATTAACTTAATAAAGTTTTCTTATATATTAGTTCTAATTAGTTTAATAGCTTATTGTTGCTAAAATTCAAAAATTAAACATTTGTTTCTAGATGTGTAAAAATATATATAAATCAAAATGTAATATTATAACAATAATGATTAAACGCCTTTTATTTTGAAGTTGAGCTGATTTAAGTTTATGGATTGTTTGTGTTAATTTAATAATACCCTTTACTATATCAAATGGCAGGGTAATATGAATCTTTTTTCCTCTTTATAAATATAATTCAAATTGATGATACACAATTCGAATCAGGGCTTCCAGCGGACTGTATCCAACAATGTGGAAATGTGTCGCTCAAGGTTCTGATCTTTCAATGTGCGTATTGTCTCAATGGCTGGAATATGATTCTCCAACAATTTCTTCCTCCCCTCTGGAGCTTCGGCCATATTTGTCAAGGTCTGAAAATCAAACCATAGAAACGAACCTTAAAAATTAATAGATAGCTATAATTTTATAAATAATGTTATAATAACTGTATACACAGTAAAAAATAAAGTTTTTTTAAATATACATATTTATGTATATTATATTAGATTAAACGATTGCATTACTTACATTTGTAATTTCACAATCAGCTATAAACACAAATCATTGTTTTAATGGTGACGAATCTGTATTCAAACTATTAATTTCGTTAAGTACCTTTTTCAAGCGATTTATCTCACTTAAACAATCAGTTAGATGCGCTTATGAATCATTAGTTAAAAAACAACAGTTGGAAAAAATTAAATTCAGTATCGATATGTACCCTTCACTTATCCTATAATAAAACAAGCTTACCTTGTCTGGTTTCACTACGGCGCAGCTTTTTAGATAGGGCCATAGTGTAGTTTGTCAACATAAGCTTTCTACCTTATAGGATAGACGAAGGGTACAGTACATTTCCTTTGGATTGATATATAGAAACATGCATCAAGACCACGGTGATACCCTTACCTGTGCTGCTCTACCACTGCAGTTCTATTGAAATGTTAAACTATCTAGAATAGTGGTATTCAACCTTTTTTTGTTCGCGTATCTTCATGTATAATTTATCTTCAACTTTGTACCCCCAAAGTTGTTGGTTTACAATGCAAGCTATAAATATTCTATCATCTATATTTAAAATAAAACCGACACTTCCAGATCGCATGTTCTTACGTCCGGGTCTATAGAACCCTAACCCTAAATCTGTCCCTGATTGTTCAGTTTTTATAATGAAATAATATGTATTTTAAATTTTACGCACCCCCAAAGATGTACTCGCGTAGCTCAGGTTGATTAACATTGATCTAGAAAATGATATGGCTTACCTTAACACAGTTGATTTGCAATTCTTTGCAGTTGAAATCACTTGCCAACTCAAGAAGCCTGTCCATAATATTAATCTTGAGAGCTTCCTTCTTGCCCATCGTAGTAATGGTGATGAACATGAGCGCTGCGGTAGCCATTGTATGCACCTCCCTGTCCTATTTATCAATAAAATTTACAACCACATAATTACAATGTCAAATAATATAATTCTCTAACACTACTTCACATTATTGTTCATTTGGGTTACTAGGCTTGGAGTACAAAATGAAAACTATCTTTAGAGCTACACATACCTCACTAAAAAGCGCCCGTTTCAAGCCATGGGTCAAATTGGTTGTCACGGCTATCTTTTTGCCACTAGGATGCACAAGCAGGAGTTGTAGGCAGGAAATCGCTCGAGCCACGACATCGGGCCTCTGTCTGTTCATGAGTACCTCCATTAACCCCATAGTTCCCTGATCGATCGCTTCTTCCACAACGTTTTCAACGGTGAGAAGGTGCTCCAAGATCATTAACTGGATTAGCTTTAAGAAAACAAGGATAACTCTTTCAACCTCATAGTAGCCTGATACATCGCGTGTCCCAATAAATTCTAGTTGGCGTGGATATATCCACGGGTGTCGTTAGGGTTGACGGGGACACTCCCCCCACCCACCCCAATAAAATGATCAAATAAACGACGATCATATTTATTCAGAAAATTTAAAATCTATTCTGACCACCATATACAACAGCTGTGACTAACGAAGACATTTGTCTCAGCTTCACAGTGTATTTCTGAATCACATGTACACTCACGCTTTCATTAATTATTTTATTCAAATATTTTTTTTCCATACAAACACCTTGTTAATCCTTGTGAAGCTTTATTAATTTTATAAATTATATTAGTTTTAGAGGTCCTGGGTTCGATGCCCAGCACTTACAGATTTTTCTGCAGAGCAGTGGATCTGGAATGGGGTCCACTCAGCCTCGTGAGGACAAATAAATAGCTACTTGAACTAAAAAGTAGCGGCTTCGATCCGGAAAATTGAGATTAACGGCCGGAGGGCTCATTATGCTGACCCACATGATACCTTCTATCTGTGGACGTGGGTACTATTTTCTCGAAAAGATGGTGGTCGGTATAGCTCAATTGTGGGCTAACGCCATGGAATAATTCCAAACACCAGTTGAATAAGTTCTGTTCTAGAGGACAGGAAAAGAGAATGTTCTTCCCTGTGGCTGTGTTTGTGCCATCGGGTTGGATACTCTCTTCGTTCTTCTCGCACAAGGTTCGTGAATACAAAAAAAAAGTAATGAATGATATCGAATACTCACAACAATGTTATCAATCTCGTGCATCATTTTGCTCGCCAGAAGGGGAACAAAATTCGCATTATTCAAGATGTCGGTTCCTTTAAAAAAAATCAAATTATTTAGCAATTTTCACAGAATAAGGTACATGACCTTATCAGAGATTTGTGAGTGTTTTACTCTTATCTTAAGATTAAAGTAAAATTAATTGAGAGGTAAATTGAAATGTATACTTTCAATTTTCCTCTACTAGTCATGCTAACTTTTTTTATACTTAACGATACATTCAGTAATATATTACCTATAACTACGTCTTGTAAATAAAATACCTTTCATTAACCCTGAGAGGTCGCGAGCTTACCTTGTATGGTTTTGTTATGGCGAAACCAAGTTGGACACGTCAAGGTAAGGCCCTATCAACAAACATCGCACCCGCAGATCCGTGATATGTGGTCCGTGAGAAATAGATGCCACAGTATCAGATTGCTTTGTCTACATAGTCCTGATCCAAGTCCTTTTTCCGTAGAAGTTGGTCAACTTTTAACTTTCTAAGGACAAGTTTATATGGACTTTTGATCACAGTTGAATAGATATGTGCGCACGCATGGAAATGAAAGGACCAATAGCAGCGGAAGTATCCGTTGCTAATTATAATTTTGATAGTTCAAATCGTGTTATAAATATATGTATCATGGTTGTATTTAACCTACATTTAAAATATAGTCCATCCTGGACGTTTTCTAAAACAAAAAAAATTCTTGTTTTCTTTTATTGAACAGCTGACTGCTTGGTGGTTGCTTCTTGCTGTAGAGTGTAAACGATTTTACTTTAGATATTTTTACTGGACGAAGTTTCTGACTTTTTCACTGGCTAGTAAGATCATGCAGTTAAGTACACGGACTGTGTAGGCGCGAATAGAATGTATACGGACTACAGACTATGGACCTATGGGTACGGAGTCTGTAAAAGGGGCTTAAGACTGCTACCTTTCAGTGTAAATGGATTTGTTGGATTATCTAGAAACATATGCAAATAAAAGTACCTTATATTCTACTTCACTCCACCTATGTTAAAAAATAAATATTAGTTTGCCAATGACAACTATTCACAAATCATTGGACCCTGATTTTTCTTTCTTTCTCACCCTGATACGTCCTGGCGACCATTTCTACAGCCTGACTCGCCTTGAGACGTACTTCGGGATGATCATCGTGAACCGTGGTGGCCATATTAGTGATCATTGTTGCGTTCTTTAGCATTGCTTCTCTGCCTACCGCTTGGCTCGCTAGTGTAGTCATAATCTCCGCGCAACGTTTACGCAAGAATGCATCTTTATGAACCATCAAGTCCACGAGTCTAAAATAGTTCAGGTCAAAAGTATATTTTGTTTGCAGATTACTTGTTTGTCATTTTATTGTTACAATTTCCAGCATCACATTAATGGTTGAGGTATAAAGAAATATTTATAATTTAACGAGATTAAGATATGTGATCATTACCTGGAACTAGAAGAATTATTATCTAATGCTTATATTTTTCTTCAATTTATAGGAATGATTACAACGAAATTATATTAGAGAGGAGCTTGGTAAAACAAAAGCATGGCATGCAGAAACGAGATAAATGGGGAAATTTAGTTGCGGTGTTAACAAACGTCTATCACATGACCAAACACTTTGCCAAATGGGGTCAAAAACTCACGCTAAAACATACTATATGGCATGTATCACCATAACAAAAATTATTTAAATTTAAAAAGGCAGGAAAGGGAAAACATGATAGTTATATAAATAATAATAAAACTAATAATAATCAAATACATACTAAACACATTTTAAAATAGTAAGAAATTAAAAATAAACTTAAACACACATGATTTAGTAACGTGCCTCAAGTAGTGGATGCCCTTTCGGTCATGAATTTTCTTTGTCAAACTAAAATAGGTACCTATGCATAAAATTGTTTGGAAAAATTTGAAATGATTTACCGAGGGACAAAGTGAAGTCGTGTGGCTTCAAAGCTTTTTTCAGGATCGTGAATGAGATCAGCTAAGGAATTGATAGCTTGGCTGACTATCAGAGGATTATCGTCGTGTAATTCTCGTCTCTGAAAGTCAAATCTACTATCTCAAACAGAACACAAATCTTTGAAATACAGACACATTTTTTTTAAATAAGCCTGTTTTTTAAAAAAAACTAAAATATGGTTTTTTATAAAAAATATTTAATGATTATTATAATATTTAGCCATTTTTATGTATGTATAATAAGATACATATCACTGGCCGTTTCATTTAAATAAATAAACACTTGTTTGTAAGAATTATTTTCTGTATTTACATATAACAAAAATTTTTGAGACAAATAAAATACATTAATATAATGGTATGTAATTTTTTAAGTAATTCACCCTTAATATAAGGGCCTTTCAATCAGCAATATGAGAACTAGAAAAGTATCAGTAAGAAACTCTCTTCTAGTACCTAAATTATTTCACAATAATTAAAACTCTGCCATGCTCCATGCAGAGGTTCGAGCTAATGGGTTATTGAGAGCTATCTAAATCACATTGTCATAATGATATGAGCAAATTCCAGAAGCACTAGTTACTGTCCTGACTCACAATAGGAAATAGTTTTTTTTACTTACTTTTAATTAAATAAGAGAATGTTGTCACAGTGAACCAAAAATTGGTAAAGCTAGTACTTACTAGTTTTGGAAGTGCCCAGCGTCCAAATGCCACCTTTGCCCTTGTGACATCGACATGAGGTCCATATATGTTAGGAATAGTTGATTGAAGTTTCAATAAAGGTGGCTCAAAGTCATAATACTTGGTATCCCGAATTATCACTAACAACAAAATAATCACCATTTAATTTTCTACATCATTTTTGACCTAATAGAGGCTAATCGATACTATTAAAAATAATGCTGATGTCATATAAGCTGATGTTAAACAACATTTATATGAACAATACAAATATTGTAATATTTTATATAAATGTAATGTTCTTTTGTTGTATTGGCAACAATGAGATATGTAGATTATAAATTATTTTAAATGTTTCAAATCATTTTTAAAACATAATTTGTTCATTTAGTTAAACAAAAGGTTTATTATTTTTTTATTTACAACCGCTTAACTTCATCTCAATTAAATTGAAACTATAAACTAAAATCATTACTATTGTATTGTTTAAGAACTATTAAATACATAAGCCTTTTGAATGTGCATAGGTATCGGGTCAGGGCGGGTTTGGGGGTTAAAACCCCCCTCCCCCGAAGTTTTATGAACAAGATAAGATATGGCCTTATATATGGTTCAGACAATATCAAAATTAATGTACAAATACAAATCAGGGGGCTGTGTATGCCACAAAAAGCACTTCAGAGAGCTTCTAGAGGTGTTTAATATTTAGAATTTTTCCTAGCCTTCGGCAGTTGGAAGGTTACGTTGACATAAAAATAACACTTTAGAGAGCTTCTAGAGCTGTTTAATATTTAGAATTTGTCCTAGTCTTGGGCAGTTAGGGGGCTATGTTACCATAAAAAGCACTTCAGATATCTTCTATAACTGTTTATAATTTAATTTTTTTTTCTAGCCTCCGTCAATTGGGGGATGAGCCCGCCAAACCACCCCTGAAATTATCGGCTGACTACGGCCTTGATTAGATAAATGGCCTGTCTGGTGGTAAATTAGAATATAATACGCCGGAAAAAATATTTTTCTCTACGAGGTCAGATTATTTCGAATTCGGGAAAGCTTACCTAATGCGAGGTTAGAGGATTGGGCTCTCCTAAAAGCGTTCTCTACACGAGGCTAGCTATTTTAAAATCTTTCTCGTTTTTTACAATTATTTTATTTATAGCCGAACATGTTTAATTTTTAAAAAAGCTAACGCAAGAAAAATATTGACTACATAATGTTTATACTTTAGTATTTGAAACTGTAAAAGCTAGTATTTTTCTAGTTTGTTCACGCTTTGATTGAATAATATAAATTTCCCATCTTCTAATGTCGTGCTATGTATAAGTTGAGTGATAAAATCTATAGTTGTAAAATAATTTTTATTTTTAATTACCTTTGTTGACCATTCTATTTAAAATTCTTGGATTGATATCTTTTATGACATGATTAAGATAATTATTTTTAATAGCTTCCATTATATATTTGAACACGTTAAAATAATAACCAGGTTCTTGATATTTAAAGATCTATTATAAAATTAATTATATTTAGTGTACACTGTACTATTTTGAAAGCCTTACAAAACTATGTTCATATTAATTACTAAACTACCAACCACTAAACAAATAAAGTTTATATTATTGAAAGTAAAATTAACTGAAGTATTGTCATAGCAATATAAATAGCTTTAATGATTTACTATTAAAACACATTCCCGCATTGTTGATTACGAAATAATTTATCATGCCACATTTGGTGGGATAAAAGGAAACAGTCTTCACCGATGTGTAATTATTGAGTGCTTTAATTCTTTCTTTATCTGTTTTCAAAGTTGAAACTAAGAATTAACGAAATTTTTAAAAACACAAATTATTATTTTTAGATCATCCACATTCAACATCTTAGCTTTACGTTATAGCACTACTTTTGTTCTTTAGTTTTAACATACAACCTTATCTACGTTTATAAATATAATATGTTGTTGATTGTATTATCATTGTTAAAGTATTCATTTTAATATTGTTTAATTAAATTTGTTGTCTGTGTCACACCTATATTTTTTTAAATATAATTCCATCAGAGAGCTTTCAAGCTCATGGAAACTGTTTTCTAAATACATGAATAAAGAAAGAAAGCCCAGGAAAAACTAAACAACCTTATCCAAGAATATCAATTTACTGTCTAGAAAATTTAACTCTTCCATATCTATGCTGTTATATTGATTTTATGAATTAAATCAGCTACAACACTTTTTATTATACATTTTCCCTCATTATTAAATAAAACATGTGAGCTATCCTGTAGCACTACTGTTGTACTTTTGGGAATATGATCTTCTAATATTTGACTTTAAGAAGGATTAGCATTAAAGGAGAACAGCTTGTTTTGTTTTGCAGATCGGAGTTCAACACCAGCCTCATACATTAAATTCAGGAATATTTTTTTACTGCCAGTTGAGATTAAGATTCAACATCCTATAAAACTACAAACAATTATGGAAGTATCTAATAATTGAGATTGAGCTCCAACCTCTTTGGTCAGCCATACAGCTGGTTTGAATGATAAGGGCTAAGCGCAAGCCTTCGGGATGACGAAAACAAATCAGTTATGGCAGTGACGCTCCTTCATTCAAGGATACGCTTTCGATAAATCGCTGGTTGAAAGGGAACAACTAGTCCCCATATTAATTTGAAGATTATCAGCACAGCAGTAGTAGTCATTGCAATTCTTTTAACTTGTAATTTATTCAAAATACAATATACCAAACTACCCACTCTTTAAACTACGGCTAAGCAAATGTGTTTGCACTCACCACTATATAGCATTGAAAACAATTATATTAAAAGCATAAGTGTTATTTAGAAAGTTTGGAAGTGTCAATGGCCTCTACATAATGACTGGACTGATAGCATAATGTGTCATAGTACCTATGAATACATTTGAATACACTTAAAATTATTTTAATTTAAAAAAATGGGAGATGGGGGGAAGAGCGCTAGGCCCCTAAAGACCACACTACCACGTGTGAGAGCTGACTCTATTACTGCTCCTTCCATATGTGCATTTAAGTTAAACTAAGGATGGGTATTACATGTGTGTCAGGTCAGAACCTATGCACCTTATCATGCGCAGTTGTTTGAAAGAAAGATAAGACTCTAATAAAGTAGTGTGAGGCAACTCCAAGCAGGCTGGAGAATAAAGAATGCTGAAGCCCCTCATTGGGTGGAAGTAAAATCAGGGGAAATACCCTTAACAGAAGTGAGGGTAAAAACCTGCGAGGGAATCGTGCAGGGTACATAAGAAAAGACAAGTGTTTTTATTTTTCAGTTTTTACAGCAAAACATTCTTTGGTCAAAAATAAATAAAATATTTCACCAGTAGAAAGGTAGAGTTTGATTTTCTTCACATGGTGATATCAACAGTTGTTGAATATCTGTCAAGGGTGTCCTGGAATTTGATGACAACTTTTTCTCTTCATTTAAAAGATTCTCATTTAATGCCGTTGTGTTCTTGACAAATATTAAACAACTGTGGATGTCACCATGTGAAGAAAATTAAACTCTTTGTTTTTACTGGAGAGGTATTTTATTTATTTCGGCCAAAAAGTTTTGTTATAAAAACGGCAAAAACACTTTCCTTTTATCACGTTCCCTATATCCCCATCTTAACGTATATCCCCAGTAGCGTGGGTAGTTTACGGGAAATGTCAAGGATCTAATTATCTATACGAGGCAATTGTTACTTGGATAAACAAATAACCATGTTTTGTCTGTGTGTGTGTGTGCTGCATGGCTGAGGGCCGTGAAATTTACTATTGAACGTGTTTGTGTGTGATTTGTTGACAGCCTCTGACCCTTAAAATGTATATTGTAATGGTCAAAGATCTTGTGCAAATAAGGTAGCCAGATCCTCGCCCGGTGGTGACTGGGATTCGACCAACAGGGCAAACCCCGGAGAACATCATCAGGGTCGCACTACCCATATGCAAGATGCTCAGAAAACACACACATAACAGAGTCTACTCAAATACAGGGCACTCCCAAGAACTGTGTCAGAACATCAGAGCCAGAACAACAAGAAAAGGATCCCAGGCCGTACCTACACTCATACCACTCCCAAATTTCTCCAGAAGAACAATGCTCAAATCCCCCGGCAACCGATAACACCACTACTGATTCAGAAGTGCGCTGCCGTCCCGACAGAGCATCGCTACTCTTGATGCCTACTCAGAAAAAGTGCCTTTGGGTCACATCGCGAGGCTCAAATTGGCTTACGGTTAGGAATTACACTGAGTAGTTATCCAAGACCTAGTCCTACAACACACAACCTTCCCGCCAGTAGGCCTCCGGCCAACGAGAAGTAAATCTCACTGTCCCCAGCCTACTCTATCAGTATTGCGAAGCTTCTTGCTCACCTGGCCAGCCTGTGGTAGCTTGCACAACGACTAGAATTTAACTGATCATCTTGATGCCTGGGATAAGATTGTGTAGAGAAACAAGACATGTAACTATATCGCCTTATTTATTTATTGATAAGACATAAAGCGTTTAAATAAAAATCATCATTTAAACTACCATATTTTTATAATTTTATTAGGTCTTATTTTAAGTTAACAATAATGCTAATTAATGAATAACTTACTTGAAAGGCTCAATAGAACGTAAACAACATAATAAGCAGCCACATATTTTGGTTTATAAAAGGATTAATATTTATAAATAAGACAATATAATATGTGAAACTGAAACGAAAATTATTGTATAAGCTAAAGTTCACTGGTCAAATTATATGTGCTTTCTATTTTTATTAGAAACTAGCGCTATAATTCACATTATAACAATGGTAAATATAGGAGTGATTAAGCCTGTGTAAATAAATAACTTAACTGTAGGCTACAATACTATATTATTATTTAATAGTTGGTGTTCTTTTAATTATCTACAAAGGGACGAAGGTGTTTTAATTTATTTCCCCCAAGTAGTGATACGGAATGTCATCTGTTATATCAAAATATTTGAAATGTCCCTTTTTGTGTTTTGTGATAGTAAAGAGTCCTGCATTGAGTTAAAACTCATAATAAATACATTCCTAAAACAGCGTTGAACGTATTTTCGAAATAATATTTAAATGGCAGAGGGTGGAGAAATACTGGAAGGGTATATTTGCCCAGTGTGTAAAGTTGATCTTCTTTCACCAGTTAAACTTAGTGAACATTTCCAAGACCAACATAATGAAGATCAGGATGTAATTAAATCATTTAAAGGTTTGTATTAACTAGCAAAGCTCTAGTAATAATTAGTTTTGTATTGTGAATTGTAAATTAATTAAAATCTGCTAAAAAAGGAGGAAATATTGTAGAAAATTATTTAGACAGGGAATCTAATAAAGCTAGTTATAACATCAAATAAAAAGGTATTAGTAATAATAATGAGTGGTCGGGTGATAGTTGAAGGTAATGGGAAAGAACTATAGTGATATATTGATAGTAAGGATTGAAACTGAAATTTACAAAATGTTAGTTAAATTACTTTCATTCATTATACGGTAGTAAAATTTTATCATTGTTTACTATAGACAAATATATTTTTAATTTTCTAAAAGGACCTTCCTACCGGGGTCGCACTATACTGAGAAAACAAGCCAGAAAGTAAAAGTCTTGCAACAAATGAGGAAAAAAATTTGTTTTAAGTTTGAAGCCAAGCGATGATGAGAATTTTAAATTTTAAACTAAGTGTAGAGGTTGTTTGGACCTCATGAATTAGAGAAGTAATGGAAAGATCAGTCAATCATAAGTTAACGGTACATAAAAGGAGTCTTCAGAGATACATAAGGGTGCTCCAGAGGGCCGAGGTACACTCTGTTTCCCTGATAGGGTTACGGCTGTCAGGCATCGGATAAAGATATAAGTCCTATTCATAGACTTAAAAAAACATTATTTCGACAAGAGCCTCATGAAATACTTGATAAGATTATAAAATAAAGGAGTCGAGGTTTAAATCACAACTATCTTTAATGAGCGTGAAAAAATAAACCAACCTAAACTTATCTGGAGTTTTATTTCATTTGTGGATGTTTCTTTTACTGAGCAGATCTTCTGGGAAAAGCGAAAAAGAAAATATTGAAGCTGGATGAAGATTTGTTCACTTCTGACACGGAACAGAGTCAACCGCAGAGTAACTTGTCGGCGGGCTATAGATCTTTCGACTCGGATCCACAGACTATAGGTGAACAAAATTTTAATTACTCTTTCTGCTTCTTCACTACTTGAGAGGCTATAAATGGGGGATAGTGCTCATCATATAAAGTATATAAAATTGTTTTATATTTCTTTAAACCAAAATATAAATATCTTAATTATTAATTTTATAAGTAAATTAATAGGAGACTCAAGTTATACATAAATAATATTGTAAAAGATTTTATTTTTTGAATAAATGACTGAATTATTTAAGGTGTCAATCTCATGTTAGACTAACCTGCTGATGACAGCATCCCGGTCGGGTCTACTGAGAAGGGAGGAGGGGGAGTTCTAAGTGGTTTCCCACTCTCCTTCCACGTAAATGCAGGTATATTACCTCTAAAATACTTCCTTCCTCATCCCTAACCTATTTAGAGTAATTATCATATATGCGTACAACATGAACAGGTGATAGACGCAGTGGGGGGGGGGACTTAACTTACCTAAGAAACGGTATCTTGGCCAGCCCTATTACATAAAAATGTATTCCTTCCTCCATCTGTTGCAGGCGTCAGTCGGAGTCACACCCGGTATTTCCGCGAAGTGCGGAACACTCGTGTGGAAAGATATGCTGCGGAAACCAACAAACTGCTCATTCGACTGGACAAGCTTCTCTCAGACCTTCCCACTGACCCTGTCAAGAGGAAAGGTGGGACAGTTACAGTTGACTGTAAGCGCTTTATTCATCTTGGTTTTGCCTTTTTTTGTTTGTTATAATTTTGCATCAGATAAGTTGTTTTAAGCAGGGCTATGGAGCTAGAGTTGGACTTTGAAGCAATTTTGGGGGAGAGTCAGTAAAATAATACGACTCCAGATTCAAAGCAAAGACTTAAGAGTATTTATAGCAATCCAACACCTTAACTCGGTCGGTAGCGTGTCTGCCTGAGCTAAAGGTCCCGGGTTTGATTCCTGGCATGGCTGAAAAGTTTATCATTGGTGAAATGTAGGTTTACCCTTTCACATTGATACATTAACGGTCAGGGACTGGATGTTGTGCCTGTCCTAGTCTTAAGTTATATTATAAGGCATATGAAGCTATGACAGGCCTAGCAGGCCGATAGTAGGAAATATATGTCTTGAAAGAAAAGTGGCCCAGACCACAGGCTGGAAACGGTAGTGGATGTAAATTGAAAAAAGTATTATAGCAATATTTCATACGTTTTTTTAATTATTTAGGGCCAATATTTGTAATTTTGATTGACAAATTTATTAAAATATAGTATTGGATCATTTTACTGCAGTAAATTTTTTATTACTTATTAAGATACCGTAGCCATTTCTGAAGGAGTCTGACAGTAGAAATATTGGGGAGCTGGAGTCTTGAGTTGAAGGCATAGGGGTCCAAGTCGAGGGTTTGCCGTACTGACTCCACAGCCGTGGTTTTAAAATCATATACAAAATATCATAATCAGTTCTGACTTCTTATGGATCAAAATAGCTCATTTACACTCATTTTACATACACAGGCTTATTCTTTAGTATTCACAAAATTTAAAAAAAAATTACACCTGGACACGTGAATCAAACCCAGGTCCTTTGGCTTAGCGCACCAATGCTCTGCCACCAACTTATTCCAAATTTTTCCGTGTTCAGGGTCATTCATCACTCATATTTTAAGGCAAAGTCTGTTATAGATGCTTGGACAACATCAAGTAACAATGAGCCGATAACACGTCCATCACAGATTCTGTCTTAAACTAAGAGTGAAGAATTACCCTGAGCACAAAACGAACCCTGAATAGCTCACTGGTTGAGAATTGTATTGCTTAGCCAAGAGTCTTGGGTTTGATTCTCTTGACCAAATGTCAATTTTTCAAAAATTCGCGAATATGAGGCTTGATATGGCTTGTATCCATCTGTAGCTAATGTTCCTTTCAATCTTGTGATCTTCGTTTGTCATGTGCATTAAATTGTACCAGCGTTCACTTGCTTACATTATTCTTTATTATTTAAGTATCCAATTGTTTTATGACTATTTTTATGTAGTCACGCCTTTCTTAACCATTTAAAAAACTAATTTGTCTCTGTAACTATCTAGGCCTATATGCCGCAATTATTTTTTTTAGCATCGCGTATTACTCCCCATTTGGGTTATACGCCTAAGTACTATTATTATTATTAGCACCGCGTCTTACTACCCGTTCGGGTTGTACGCACTTACGCTAATGTGTTATGGTAGGGTGATTGTGAGATGAAATGGAGGACCTACAGTTTAGCGTGGGATCCGAACCACGGTGGAGGCCTGGCATTCCTCACATTCACAAGTTGTGATTAATACACGTCTTGTCAGAGGTGAAGGAAGGGTTTGGCAACCAGATAAATCTGTGCCGGGACCGAGGATTGAACCCCGTACCCTCAGAACAGAAGTCTGACACCTTACTCATAGACCGCCCATGTACTAATTACACTAATTAGGAAGTTTTAATTGAGAGGAAGTCCACCCGCATTTGTGAGACGGGAGGGTGGAAAATTATTTAGGAAAACCACCCTCAGTGCACCCGACTGGGATCGAACCCTGATATCCCCATCTTCAGCAGTCTAGTCCAACATGAGAGTAGCGCGTTATACCACGCTGCCACTGAAGCAGGTCTATGCACGTTTAAAACTTCTACTAATATACAAGCTAATCCATATTTCTGCATCTACATTAATAAAATGAGGAGTTTGTCTGTCATGAGCGTTGCACGATATCTACCACACGCACAAGTCTGACCTTTTAAAATTAGTAGGTAGCCCATGTACACAAAAATGTGCAACTCAAAGCAGGAATTTAAAAATTTGAATTTTTTTCTGTCTGTTTAAAGCAAAGAAAAGCATTGCCTGGGTACTTCAAGTATTTAAATAAAGATCAGTTGCTATGTATATCGTACCGGCAAGCTTACCTTTGTTCGGGTAAACGGAGCGGTTACTATCTCAGCACGTAGTTCTATAATAAATGTAGGCCTATTAACATTAATTTCTAGTCATTCTCTTGCGTGCAATAGAAACGGTTAAGGCGGGTATTGGCAAGGAATGAGAAAGTATTGTACTTGCGTTTTAAGTTAATAAAAATTGTACCATTCGATTTGGCTAGGGCATGACTCCAAACCACAGGGAAGGAATTTAAATTTTATGAAAATATTTGTTTCTTTCTTTTAAACCCGCTTCGGTGGTACAAAGCTCTTAAGTTGGCATTCTTACAATAGACCGGACTGCCGATGAGACGAGTTCGGGGTTTCAATCCCGTCCGGGTGTGCTGAGGGGTGTATTCCACTCTTCTTCCATGCAAATGTGGGTATATTTCCTCTAAAATTATAATCTCTCTATCCCATTGGCTTAATTAATGCATGCGTGTAACCTGAACGGGTATCAAGACATGGTCTTACACCTTGGTTAAGTTGATAATGTTGCGCGGGGAGTACCCCTACCTTCGAGTATCGTCGGTTACCCCTGCCGCTCGTCCGCTCCCCTCCCGCCGGCCGCCGAGATTCCGGCATCCGGTACAGTTTTTATCGAGAAAGAAGGTCCGGGTTCGATTCTCTATCATGGGTGAATTAATGGAGGTTGGGAAGGGGCTATGTCTGCTCTAGATTTAAGTTTATAGGTCTTAGCTAATACAATAAGCCTATTTACAAAGTGCATATGTCAAACAATAAAAACTAAGATGGGGTGAAGAAAAAAAAACGACTCTCATGATTGACTCTGTCCAGCTCACGAACAGGCCGTGGTCCCCTGGATTGATGACAAAGATGTGAGACTTTGCCCGTCCTGCGCCAAGACATTCCACATGGCTCGAAGGAAACACCATTGTCGTCTGTGTGGCGCGGTCATGTGCCACGACTGTACACACTTCCTGCCTCTTGCCATTGCAAGTAAGATTATTATTATTATTATTTGAGGTATTTAATGTTCACTTTCTGAATTGGCTGATTATATCAGCACACAAAGCAAGTAGGACTCGCTAGTTAGGCAGGGAGGCTTCGTAAAGATGTTATTAATTTGATTATTATTATCCTTGCAGTATTTTAACATTTGAATTTAATAATAGTAGGGATGGAAATCTTTTCTCCTTGAATCCTAAAACCCTTGAGGATATCTGAGAATTGAGAGTTTATATAAAATATCAGATTAAAAATTTGAAAAATAAATTTAATATTTTTTTTATTGGGTTTATTTTAGAGTTATATAATTGTGTATAAGTGATTCAGCTCTAACACAGCTATAGGAAAAATTTAACAACCAGACCCCAGACCATTAATTTAACACTTAACTGATGAGGGGGAGTCAGATAATGTGTGACATCACATTACAATTAAGCATATTGGGCAGCATTTTGTGTTAATAAACCCGACTGCACGCTCTTAAAAGCAAACAAAGGTCAACTCGTTCACTTTAATCATCGATCTGGTCAAACACGTTTCAATAAAAGTGTTCTATAGGATCTAAAATTAAAAATACTACTTAAATAGGGGGTGGGTGGGTGTGTGGTTGATAGAGTGACCTAATATTAGAAGGCGTTCACAAAATTATGACACTGTGTTAGAGGGGTAGAATTTTTTTTTAACATGACATAGATTTCGAATAACCCTTAAAATTATTTAATTTTTTTAATTACCGAATCTGAAATTATTTCGAGTCCTTGAATTTCTTTAGTAATTCGAGAGGTTTGAATATTTTAAGGGGCCCATCTCCACAGTAATTTATTATATTTCTTTTGATTCAAAAAATATTTTTAGAGTATAATAACATTACTTGTTTTACTCCATTTGGGTTCATCCATCAAGCGGGTACAAAGCGCCTGGTTCTTTCATTTATATGTATATATTTTTTTATCTGTGCAGAGAAGATGACCATTCCTTCATTCCACCACGACACCCCGGGGCCCAGCCCTAATGCTCCGCAGAGTCCAGTCAATCAGGGTGTCGGGCTGTTGCGGAGATCAAATTCCAACTCGAGTCTCAACTCGGTACTGTCATTGGTCGATTCAGTCACCGGGGAGCAGCACTTTAGACTTTGTATACACTGTAAACAGGTAATTGTTGAAACTACACTTTTATGTTAAATAGGTGCTGATGGGGCCCACTGGACATCAAGAAGTGACTATCGAGTAGTCGTAATAATCATCATCAACTGTTTCCAGCCTCTGGCCGTTTCAGTTTAGTAAAATGCCTTCGTCGTTATTATTTTTTGAACTTATAAAAACTAAAACGGTAGGTTTCTAATCCCATAGGAACATGTTGGGTGATACCTTTCACCTACAATTTGATATAAAACATATTTTTAAATAACAAACCACGTCTTGAATATCACATTTCTATCTTTCTGTAATGTGTCTCGAACTCTTGATTTATTCTCATGTATTTTTGGCAAGAAGTTTACCTGTACAATAGTCTCAGAATGATCTACTGTCCAAGTACTAAGTCTAATGTTTCAGCTTTTGGACACCAGGGAGAAGTTGAAGGAGACTCGGACAGCGAAGCCGATCTTGAGCCAGTTCTACGACAGGCTGCGGGCCTATCTTTCCGAAACGGATGAATTGTTGGCTCAGTATGGCAAGATGTGCAATTCTTTGAAGTAAGCGTCACGGATTAAATTAATGTTTATACTAACCTGCGTTTCCCAGACTGTTGTGTGGGAGTGTCTGTGTACCCCAAGGGAGTATTCGATGCACCACTAAGTTTTATTAATAATGTGTCACTCTTGCAATAGAATGGACAGCAGATGATGGAGATATTTGGTTTCGAATCCCAGTAGGCTGTACTGGAGATGGATTTTACACTCTCTCTCCACACAAATGCAGCTGCACTTTCTTTAAAATTAAACCCAACACATAAAAGGGAACAAACACAATATGGCTTTTACAATGAAAAGAAACATAGCTCACACTTTACACTGCTGCCACTGGACAAGGAGGCAATGGCTGCCTCTTGAAGACAATCTATTGTTACCGCCTAACCCCTTGACCTAGGTTTCATTCTATCGGAACTCGTCAGGGAGGAGTGTGAAACGCACAACGCAACTTCCTAAAAGAGGAAACCAAAATAAAACATAGGGGAAAAGGGAAATTGGAACAGGACGATAGGACATAAGTGTAATGAATACATATGCATGCAATCTGTATGGGTAGTAAGACGCAGTGCTTATAAAAACGATCCAACACATTCTTAATTTTGGACAATGTTTTTCAGCTGCGGAGAATCGACATATCATCTAGAAGATGCTCAACGGCTGAGGGTTAAAGTTCTCAAGCTCGCTGAAAGCATCGACTTGTTAAGGTATGTAGTAGTGGTGTGCATAGTCCATTTGGTTTCCATTGCAAGCTAAGTCGAATTCAATAAATGGAATATTACCAAAACCAGATTGATTTTCAAATGCTATTTTTTTATTGTTTTAAGTTTCATACACTTATGTTCATCCTGAAAATATTTTTGTAAAAATAATAGGGCTCTGCGAGTACTCGTATTCCGAGCCGAGCTCGTCGCTTAGGCTCGAGATCGAAAGTTTTGTAGGCTCGTCATTTTCGAGCTTTCACTTGATGTACTTAGTAATCAATTTTTAAAACGCAATAGTAAGCAGTCTATTTAATTAAGATATCAGCATTTCCACTTATAAATCATTTAGTTACTTAACAAATTGTTAAATATTAATTTCAATTTTCATATTAATAACAATAGAGCTTTAAAATCACTTTCGACCGGTAAATTTATTCAATATTTTCGTCCATTTTGAAATGTACTTGATTGAGTTGTTTATTTGTATTGTCATGACAAAGCAATGAAAATAAAAATAGCTAAGAAGATTACTAACTAAATGAATGATTCTTTTTACTATTTTTACCTGTTCCCTTTCTAAAATAATAATTTATTTTAAATTAAAAATGTAATATCAAGAATATACTATTGTATTAAATGTTTTCAAACTTAAGATATTTAAAACTCGTATTAATTAATACATTTAGCTACAAAACTAGCTCTAGTTTAGTTACTATTTAGTTATAGAATTATGTTGGTATTTTTTCTTTTAGGCCCTATATTTTTTGAGTGTTGTTCTTATTTTAAATTGTGTGTTTGAAAGTATTATTTCTAATTTAAAAAAGTTATTTCCATTTATTAACTTTTTTTTTCAAAAGTATTTACTATTTATAAAAATAAGTTCATACATATTTTAAGAACATGTGTTTTAATATGCTTTTTAACATTTTAAAATTATGAATATACTCGAACTCGACTCAAACTCGAGAGCTTTTAGAAATACTCGACTCGAATGAAAAAATCGATGTTTGCAGACCCCTAAAAATAACTTAATTTATCAGCTTTGGGCGAAATATGTGAATATGTTTTCAATAGAGAATTTAGTTAATTATATTTTTACATAACATTTAATTTTTTGTTCGGATATAAAACAATTTTTTTTTTAATATTCAAACTTCGATTTGGCTTCAGGTATATTTTGTATTATTCTATTCAACTTTGCTTTGAATTGAAAAAAAGAAGAGTTTAACATACCACTAGTAATATTTCACACATTTTTTTTTCAGTTTTGAAAATATTTGTAGTATCAAGGGGTTCAAGTTAAAAAACTGTTATATATTGTGTTTTTGTACGCAGTAATAAGATAGCCGTGTTGGGGACGAAGGATGTGGATCACCCTCCTAGAGGAAAGGCCCTCAAACTCCAGCAGACAATACGCAGCGCCACCACGACCTACCTCAAGGAGCAGCTTATAACTCTCCCAACACTACCCACGGAACAGCAGCTGAACGTCTTGCGCGATCGCAGAAGGTTAACATGTTCTTCCCTTGAGACATATGTTAAGGAACCATTCAGAATTTATTTTTATTAGGGATGGGGCATATTTGAATTCCGGAGCGTTTTCCTGTTGTTCTCTATAAATCATCATTTCGCTTGCTAAGCTGACGGTCATGTGTTTATTTCTCAGGCAAGAGATGACCAACAGGATCCTTCAGGAGAAGCGGCGGACATTGGAGGCCCAAACGAGGGTGGGCGAAGTCAGGGGGAAAAGGAACTCCCAATCGCCACTGAACTCGTCGAGCCCGCAAAGATCCTCTGCCAGTCCTCAGCGCTCTATTCAGGTACACTTGACTCACACCCTTCCCTGGTCATGTTGCATACATTTAAAAACTTATCTTTTTTTTTAGCTACAATTTTTTTTTTCTTTCTCTCCTAACATAAAGTGGACATGATAGAAATTAACACATATTTATAAACACTTACATATTTCAATGCCACCTGCCATATTTTCCACAATGGGGTAACAAACTGGACAACTTCCAGTCCATTGTGCTCCCTCCTAAAAAAGGTCCCAGGTGGTATCAAATTTTTTTTTACACCGCTTTTTACTACACATGTGGGTTATACGCTTAATTACTAATCACGCTAATGGTTTTAGGGGTTAGGGAGGTTATATTAATAGGAAGTTTACCCACATTTGCATAGAGGAAGAGTGAAAAATCATTTTGAAAAAAACCACCCTCAGTACACCCGACTGAGATTCGAACCTCAATCTCCTCGTCATCGGCAGTCTAGTCTATTGCGAGAGTGGCTTATGTCATGCGGCCATCGAAGCAGGTCAAAAATATGTAATTTCTAACTGTACTTTGGTTCATATGTTAATAAAACACATTTGTTTAGCGTGAAATGCGCAACCGTTTTCTTCAATCACAACCAACAATAGGGATTAATTAAAGTTTTCATGAACGAGCATTAAAACGTTGTATCGTTCTGGCAGGTGACCTTGGACGCAGGATGGGGCCCTGAGACTGCTCAGATGTTCGACTCGGATGACCCGATGATTCAACAAATGAACATTATTCGCAACTATATCAAGCAGGCCAGGTAACTTATATACATTTAGTACCATATTTACCACTACCCGCGTACTATTGGCTGTATGGTACTTTTAAAGATATCTATATTAATATAAATTTTCTTTTAGCACCGCATTTTAATACCCATTTGGGTTACACACATATTTACTAATTATGCTAATGGTTTATGGATTAGGAAGGCTATAATTAAAGGAAGTGTACCCGTGTTTGCATGGAGGGATAGTGAAAAACCATTTTGGATAAACCACCCTCAGTACAGCCGACCGAGATTAAAACCTTGATCTCCCAATTATTGGTATTCTAGTCTATTGCAAGAGTGACGCCTTAGATCATGTCTATTTTATTACTTATATATTTATATGTTTTTCAATGTAGATTATTATTTTTTTTAAAGCCATCAGATCCGACTCGATACAATTTCCAAAGACTCTTATTTACCTGCCTAGCCCTATTTATTTATTTTTGAATCAAGTTCAATAAAAAAACCAATGCCATAAAACCGGTAAATAATGATTTATTAATATTACAAAACTTGCAAGTTTTTAAACTCATATAAAATGTCATTTTAATAAAAAAAATTTAAATACCATCACATGAATTATCTGATTCCTTATCGTGAAATTGTTGATCATATTCTGAGAAAAGGTTGAGGAGTCTATATAAAAAAAAATAGATTGGTAAAAAGCATCACTTTAAGGTTTACGTTCTAAATCTGGGATCTATTTTTATTTGAAATTTCTATTTCAAATCGAATCTTAAGGTTTTTGCACTGCCGTTGTTGAAACAATATTCTTCTGTACAGGACGGCCCATAAATACGATGAAGTTAGTACCCTGGAACAAAACTTACGAGAACTCCAGGAAGAGTACCACAGGCAGCAGGCGGAAACGTTGGTGGACGGAGACAGCTAGGGGTGAAGATAAGTAGCGGTGTGCTAGTGCTCGTAAATTCAAAATCGAGTCAAGTTTGAGTAGTTGTTAAAACTATATCTTAAATTTTTTACTTTTAAAAAGTTAAAAAAGTTGTGTGCTGGTATCTGGAATTTTTGATTTTATCTCGAAAATGTAAGTTTAATTTATTCGATAGCAAACAGAATCTCCCATTATTTAATATGGTTTGATTTATTTTTAAATGCTTGTATGGCTACTTTATTAAATTTAGTTAAATATCCAAATTTGTGTGATCATAAAACTTTTTTTTTTACAAAAATTGTATATTCCTAAGTTTATACAGTATTTGTGTTTATGGTTTATACATGGATTTATTGTAGCAATTCAACTTGAAATATTCTTAGTATAACTCAAACTCGACTCAAGTGAAAAATTTATTTTCGCACAACCCTAAATAAAAGTTTCTAACCTTCAAGAAAGGTTATATAATACTGATCAATCACACACAATCTTTTATATTCAATTCATCATCATCATCATGAACTGTTTCCAGCCTGTGGCCGGGTCTGTTTAATAAAATGCCTCCATCTCCCTCTGCCCTTCTACCATTCTTCCTCCTGCACTCTCTTCAACTCTCCTCCTCTCACTTGCACACTTGCTGCTATTTGTTCCTCCC
>CABFWB010005294.1:31882-46811 GCA_902151455.1 Timema bartmani | reverse complement strand
TCTTGAGCTAGTTCTATCCAGTCCACCTCATTACACCATATACCTATCTTGAGCTAGTTCTATCCAGTCCACCTCATTACCCCCTATCTCTTTCAGGTCCATTCTAATGTTATCCTCCCATCTGCGTCTAGGTCTTCCCATTGGTCTCTTCCCATTGTGTTTGCCAGTCAGTACCCTGAACAAGGCTCTAGATTCTCCCATTCACGCTGCATGTCCTGCCCACCGTAATGTGCGAGATTTTATTATACTAACAATGTCTTGTGATGAGTACAGGGTATGTAACTCATCATTATAACAGAGTGATAACTCAATTAATAAATACTCATAGCTACCCCCTTCAGTCTAAAGCAGCGGATCTCATACATTTTGGATTTCAGATAACTTCGTGCTTCAAAAAGTTATTGCACACCACCAAAAAACATTGGTTTATGTGGGTACTACCTATCAATGTTCACTGCATATGAATTTTAAACTTTGAGAAATTGAGTAATTGCATAAGAATTCTAAACGTTGAGAAATTTTGTAAATACCTATCTATTAACTTATTTACTTTAAATTATAAATAATTTGAAAATAAATTAAACAACTACATGTTAAACATAAAAAAATATATTATTTTTTAAAACTTGTTTTTTTGTAAGAAGAGTGTCAGTGTTTAGAATTTTTTCAAATCTCTTTAATATCAAGCTTAATATAAGACATCTGGAATCGCACGTCTGCTTTTGGCTTCCATTTTTTGCAATCATTTGTTTAGGTTGAAGAGTATAAAGAAAATCCAGACTATCAAACATTATAAAGCCTGAAGAAGTCAACGGGAGCCCCAGGGAGGGCTCCAAGGAGCACACATTGAGAACCGTTGGTCTAAGGCAAGGGTCCTCAACCCACGGCCCACGGGGAACCTGCGGTCCACCATAATTTGTTTTTTTGCGGCTGGCGACTCATTAAATATAAAATTATTTCAAGAGAAAAAAAATCGCAAATACAGATTTATATTTTACATAATTAAATAAATTTATACTTTGAGTTATTTTTATAAACTGTTTTTGTTTTATATGCGAAGAAAAAATATTACTTTTTTTTAAATACAAATGTACTGTACGTTGAACCGGCAAATGACTACTCTAGTAGACTAGGGAGATGGTACTATTTCGGGTGTGTTCGGACATAGTCGGGAATGTTCGTGTTCGCTCATCACAGCTGAGAAACTCCGGATTCCAAAATAAAAATAATATATCGAGTGTTCAATCCTGATATTGTCGTTACGGACGAGGACAGAAACTTGGGCCCTTGGACATAAAGTGGTTGAAGACCCATGCTCTAACGCGCTACTCTCGCAATAGACTAGACTGCCGATAACAGGGAGATCAGGGTTTGATTCCTGTCGGGGTGTTTTTCCTAAAGGATTTTTCACGCTTTCACCACACAAATACGGGTACACTTAGTCTAAATATCTCCTTCTTCATCCTTAACACATGACGTAATTTTTTTAGCACCCCGTATTACTACCCGTTCAAGTTATATGTCTATGTACTTATCACACTAATAGGCTAAGGATTAGGAAGGTTTAATTTAGAGCAAGTGCACCTGCATTTGCTTGGAGGGAGGGTGAATTTTTTTTAGGAAAACCACCCTTAGTGCTCCCGACCGGTATCGAACACCGATCTCCCTGCCCTCGGCAGTCTAATCCAACACTAGAGGCGTTAGACCACGTGGCTATCGAAGCGGGTATAAGGTAATTAGTTCATGCACATATAAACTGGATGGGTAGTAAGACGTGGTGCTAAAAGAAAAGTGGAGGAAGATTTTAATGGAGAGCATCACACCACTAAGCTACTAAATTATTTCAATTGGTTCGCTGGTGACGGGGTGGTCAAGGTTCAAATCCCGGACGGATGTAATGGGGTGTTATTTTTTCAGAATGTCTTCCCATTCTCTCCGGGAAAAATGAGGGCTACATTCCTTCCAAACTATACCCTTCTCGTACCAACCCTGTAAGTCACATATTTAAAGCCTTAAAATCGGTGTAAATTTTTCAGGAAAAGGTGTAAGGTTAATTTTATGAGCAGCTAAAATAGATAGAAATGGTAAATTTAAATAACTTTATTAATTATAAAAATTGTATATCCTTAGAACTAAAGCATTTTAGAAAACATTCTAAACTATCAATTGAAGTAAGGAGTGTTATTAATAAACGGATAACACATGGATATTAAGTGTAGGGTTTAATGCCAATTTAAAGTTGTTTGAAGATGATGAGATTAAGTGATTACATTACATAAATTATACAATGAAGAATACCTGAAAAATGTAAACAATAAAATAACAAGAGACACAATAAAAACTGATGAATTATAAACAGTATAAATGAACATTAGACTAAATTTAATTTTATTAAGATAATCTGAGTTATAAAACTGAGTGAATTAAATTAAATTAATAATAATAATATGATAAGATTAAATTTGGTCTAATGTTCAATTATACATTCTATAATTCATAGGTTTTTAATGTGTTTCATGCCATTTTATTGTTTACATTTTTCAGTTGTATTTATTGTGTTTCATTGTATAATCTATATTGTGTAGTCTCTTAATCTCATCACATTCAATCAACTTTAGGTTGACATTAAACTCAACACTTGATATCCATTATTATCCTTAGAATAAAGTTTTGAACACCAAGTCTTAATATTTTTACCACCGGTACTTAACCTCATGTAATATCTACAATAACATTAGTATAATTAACTCTCAAACTGTTATAACGGCAATGAGCTGAAATTTGTAGAGTATAAATAAATACATAAATAAATCTATTGTAAATATTGGGCTATCCCGGGCGGCCGGTTCCACAGAAAGGGAACCATTTCCCTGCTCTTGTGTAAGATATTGAGGCTGGTATCCCAAAGCTGTGTGAGCTAATGTTGAGTTTAGTTGAACTATAAACTGGTGTTCTCCGTGGAATACGTCAGTCCATGCGCATGTTTATAAATATTGTCCATCAACGGCGCGGCGCTCGGCGGGCAACCCAGCAGCCACACGAGGTTTGTCGGCGGAGAGATGGCCCCCCCTTTTTTTTATTACTATTCCGAGGAGGATCTGCAAGCCCGCCATACACAAATAAATAAGTATGAACGCAAATACAAGAGAAAACAAGCGTTAGTGAATTTCTTCGAAATGTAAGTAATCATGACCTCTTTTATACAGCACTGGTTTGGGGGAAATTAATGTTTTAATATCAAGGTCATTCAAAATACAAGTCACTATTCGTATACACCACAAGTATATCTAAATATATTTATTTCGCGCTTTCTGAAATATAAATTACTAGATACAATATTATGATTTATGGAATTTTTATGTATATGGGTCTTAAAAGGTTGTGTTAATCATGAATATATATATGGCACCTGCATTATTAGTTGTGTTTCTTGTGAATGTATATGTCACCTGCATTATTAGTTGTTGTGTTTTTCATGAATGTATATAGTACTTGCATTATGATAATTGTATAATTCACTAGCCTAGTCGTTATTAAATTAACATTAAGATAGAAGATTATTTTAAAAATAATCATTTGAAACATTAGATTAAAAACATCTAAAGTCCTATTTCGATTATTTGATAGAAGACCTAAGGGGAAAACTTAGCAATGCATGTTTAGAAAACTCTTTTTTTCATCATAGAAATATAGAATAAATCACATAAACTTTTATTTCTTTAGATATATGTCTCTTTAGTCTTAAATCAAGTAAAGACCAGGCGATGTTATAAGAAAAGTATAGAAATTACCAAGTCAAGTATTTTATAAAAAAATATGGTATAAACTTAAGGGCACCTCCTATTTATAGTGCAATTTCATCTCATTGTGGTATATATTATTGCTCTGTTCTGTTATTATGTCTCAAAACCACTAAAACAATCTTCTATAAACTTAGAATGTTCTGTTGTGATCTTGCTAAGTTTAATATTATTTGTTCAAGGAAGGCGAAAAATATATTTCTGAGTTCTTACTTTGATCTCATAGCTGAGATATTTCACGTGAAAATTCCTTAAATATGAAATAATTTCCACTTTTTTTTATGCATTTATTTATATCATATACACATAACCATAAGGTTTTGTAACCTTTAGAAACACCTAAATTTTTGTGTAAAACCTATTTAAAAATAATAAAGGTGACCTGGTGGTCTAGGGGTAAGGTGTCAGAGTTCTGTGCTGAGGGTCCGGGGTCCAATCCTCGGTCCCGGCACAGATTTATCTGATTACCAAACCCTTCCTTCACCATTGACAGGACGTGTATTAATCACAACTTGTGAATGTGAGGAATGCCAGGCCTCCACCTGTGGTTTGGATTCCACGTTAAACTGTAGGTCCTCCATTTCATCTCATAATCACCCTACCATTGCACATTAGCGTAAGTGCATATAACCGGAACGGGTAGTAAGACACGGTGATGATAATAATAATATTTAAAAATAACAAATCCCTTTCAAAATAAAGTGACATTTCTGAAAACCAAAAGCGGTTCCTGATTAATCGTACACACTATAAATATACATTTACCAACTATTTAAATGTTAGACAAAGATGTTTGTCGTTAACTAAACATACGGTTTTTTTAAAGGTTTTTGGTACGTAAACTAAATTATACACTAAGTGTGCAGTAATATCCGGCCTAACTGGGACCTAGTGTCATCCGGATTAACGAAAGTCCGGATAATCCAGAACTTATTGGAAAAGTGCACTAACACAATATATATAAGTACAAATAACCATTTATTTTCACAATAACAAAGTATAAAACACTTGAAACATGTTACAACCACGACATTTCAGTCCAGATAAACCAGAAATTCGGATCACTGAGGGCCGGAAGAACGAGGTTCCACTGTACTGTACTATTGCAAGGCCCATCTTTATTGATATAAATCTTGCGTTTTTAATCAAACCTTTTATAGCCTTTAATATTTATTATAAATAATTTAATATAGTTGTTTTTAAAACTAAATAATCAGAGAAAGGAAGCGGTTTAAAAGTAAAAATAAAACTTATTTTCTTATCATTATGAATAGTTTTATTTGTTGGAAAAATTGTGTAGCGACTATGAGGTTTGTTTATAGCTTCCAATTTATATAATAAAAATACAAATTTTCAAAATATTTAAAGTATAAATTCTTATTTTTCCAGGATAAAATAAAGCTATATACCCAATTTTAAAATCAATAACATCATAGAAGTAGTACATGATAATTTATTTGCACAATTTAATTAATGAGTTAATTAGTGAAGGAGGTTGATTTGGCTTAAGACAAAGATGATTAATATAAATTCATTCACTAAAACTGTTGAAACATAGATTTACCTCTAAAATGAAAATCCAAATGTCGTTTAAATAAATACATTTTTTACATTTATATAATAATTATAACAAAATTAATCAAAGTGTTTACATTTTTCTAAATTTTAAAAATATACTTTTAGTGTTTTCACATAATCTAACATGTTTGATGTCACTCTCACGTTAGACTAGACTGCTGATAACCGGGTTCAAATCCCAGTCTGGTGTACTCATGTTTTTTCCCAAATTATTTTTCACTCTCTCCACGCAAATGCGGGTACACTTCATCTAAATTCAACGTTAATCATTCCTAGCTTATTAGTATAATTAGTACGTACGTGAATAACCTGGATAGGTAGTAGGACGCAGTGCTAAATAAATAATAATAATATATATATATATGTTTGATGTTTTTAAAAATGTAAGTCATTCTTTCAACGCCTGCTGTGTACACTACGCGTCGTACAGGTAAAGAATGCGGAGTGCCTATCTTCCCATTAGCATTTTACTCTTTCTATCCCTCTATTCCTTGGAGAAAGAAATATTGTGATCGTCAAAAAATTCGAACTCAAGATTTTGGATAAATGTCAACGTTTCACGACCCCCTTAAAACAAAGAGTGGTTTTCGCAATTCTGTCTGTCTGCCTGTCTGTCTGTCTGTTACTGGGACTAGAGCTGAAAACATTTCACCAATCGGGTTAGAACTTGTTATCTGAGGTTTTAATAAGGTTCACTAGAGAGATATTTGGAACTATATATATATATATATATCCTAGCAACACGTCTAACTACCCATTAAATTTATACGCTTATCTACTAGTTATGATAGTCAGATAGGGATGAAGAAGGTTGAATAGTGTACCCACATTTGCGGAGAGAGAGTGTAGGAAACCATTTAGGAGAAAAGCCACCCTCAGTACACCTGACCTGGATTCGAACCTCGATCTACCCGTTTTAGGCAATCTAGTCTATTACGAGAGTAGCGCCTTAGACCACGTGACCACCAAATCGGGTTTGAACTATCGATCTAGCAATAAAATTAAGGTTAGATTATTTAAGGGCAAATAAAAGCGATTTTTTTTTTCGAAATCTGCCATATTGATTTTGATTAAAACTAGCATCTAGCCACAATTTAATATTACAGACTCATTTTCCCGGTAAAATGAATGATAGGGAACTTAACTTAAGCAGATAGCTCTAAAATTGATCATATCTTCCTTCGTAACTCTTTGAGAAACGAAATAACTTTTCACTGAAAGTTTTAGGACTATTAAATATTTTTAAAAAAACTTTTATTTGAAATATGTTTTTATAAAACTAGTAGCTTTATAGCTATAGCCAATTTTTTTTAAAAATTGAGGTCTGGAAACCTGGGATTTAAAAATTTCAAGAACTAATACACTACAAGTAATCAGAAAAGTTTCTAAATTATAAACTCAAAAATAGGGGGCAAAGAAAGGGGGGCAGGCTATAAAAATGTATGGAACCAATAGAAAGAATAAACTACTTCTTAGTGAGATAGAAAATTGAAGTTTTTATAGTGGACTGAGGGGTTTGGGAGGCTGACTACATATCTTGGTTACATCCTGACTGTCCTCATGGCTGAGTGGTTAGGGACGCTGACTACATGTCCTGATTACTCCTGACTGTCCTCATGGCTGAGTGGTTAGGGACGCTGACTACATGTCCTGATTACTCCTGACTGTCCTCATGGTTGAAGGTTTTTCAACATTGATGATTGAAAGTTTTTAAATGCTAGACTATATGAGCTGTTCTAGTCTTGTCAGTGTGGTAAGTATGGTCACGATGTTTGGAATGGTGTGAGGTATATATTCATCAAGTTGTTGTCAAGTAGGTTGTAGTGAGGTTTGTAAAGATATTATATTAGTGTGACTATGAGGTTTGTGAAAGATAAGGTCTGTACAAGTCTGGTTAGTGTGTAGTGTGTATTTGTGCTTGTGTTCGTGCTCTTGTTTGGACAATCTTTGGAGGTTTACACGGACCCAGCTATTCCTGGCCACCTTGCCAATGTTCTCAGCCATGAAACTGCTACGTGTTATAGGAAGGATCTCCCAAACCAGTCTGATTTCAACCTCCTTCATGCTAGAAATGTGAGTTGGCCGAAAATGGTTGAGAAGTCTTAACTAAATGACTTAGAGTTCCTAAATAATGGAGTAGTTGACGTGAACAAAGGATCTTGCTAAGTTGACGTGAACAAAGGATATTGCTAAGTTGACGTGAACAAAGGATCTTGCTAAGTTGACGTGAACAAAGGATATTGCTAAGTTGACGTGAACAAAGGATCTTGCTAAGTTGACGTGAACAAAGGATATTGCTAAGTTGACGTGAACAAAGGATCTTGCTAAGTTGACGTGAACAAAGGATATTGCTAAGTTGACGTGAACAAAGGATCTTGCTAAGTTGACGTGAACAAAGGATATTGCTAAGTTGACGTGAACAAAGGATCTTGCTAAGTTGACGTGAACAAAGGATATTGCTAAGTTGACGTGAACAAAGGATCTTGCTAAGTTGACGTGAACAAAGGATATTGCTAAGTTGACGTGAACAAAGGATCTTGCTAAGTTGACGTGAACAAAGGATATTGCTAAGTTGACGTGAACAAAGGATCTTGCTAAGTTGACGTGAACAAAGGATATTGCTAAGTTGACGTGAACAAAGGATCTTGCTAAGTTGACGTGAACAAAGGATATTGCTAAGTTGACGTGAACAAAGGATCTTGCTAAGTTGACGTGAACAAAGGATATTGCTAAGTTGACGTGAAAAAAGGATCTTGCTAAGTTGACGTGAACAAAGGATCTTGCTAAGTTGACGTGAACAAAGGATATTGCTAAGTTGACGTGAACAAAGGATATTGCTAAATTGACGTGAACAAAGGATCTTGCTAAGTTGACGTGAACAAAGGATCTTGCTAAGTTGACGTGAACAAAGGATCTTGCTAAGTTGACGTGAACAAAGGATATTGCTAAATTGACGTGAAAAAAGGATCTTGCTAAGTTGACGTGAACAAAGGATCTTGCTAAGTTGACGTGAACAAAGGATATTGCTAAGTTGACGTGAACAAAGGATCTTGCTAAGTTGACGTGAACAAAGGATATTGCTAAGTTGACGTGAACAAAGGATATTGCTAAATTGACGTGAACAAAGGATCTTGCTAAGTTGACGTGAACAAAGGATCTTGCTAAGTTGACGTGAACAAAGGATATTACTAAATAATGGAGTATCAACATTTATCTTATATTCAAATAATTATTTAGCTTGAAGACGTTTCTCTCCTCATCCTGTTGCCTATTATATTTTATATTACATCTCACTCACACATTCCTGTTTTCTTAGAAAGTCTCTTTTATATAGAATATATTTAGGCCTACTATACTATCACTATGGTATTGATAATATCTATCAAAAGTGACAGATGTAGATCACATCACTTGGCGTATGGCTAGGTGAAAATAGATTTAGTGTTTTTGATGGCTGTCAGATAGAATTATAATACGTCTCATACTGCCTCCATTTACCCTGCTATAATTTTAATTTAAAATTATTATAACACGCTAGTGAGTTATTCACATTAAAATATTTCAAATTTACCATAAAGCTTCTCTCATAAATAATAAATAAATAGTAAATAAATAATAGTAAATAAATAGTAAATAATATAGTTCAATAGTACACACTCACATACTTGAAGATAATATACCATTATGTCCCCTTTTATCGACGTATAAACCTACCAAGGGGTTTTGTATCTTCAGGTTTCCCAACTAAAATGTTGTGTGCACGCCTATCATCACCCATACGTACCACATGACCAGTTGACCTCCCCATCTCATCGTGCACGATTTGATTTTCATTAATATGTTTGGGTGTGTATGCAAACCATGAAATTATTTATTATGTAGCTTTATCCATTCTCCTATTTGTTCATATCTCATTTAGTCTCAAACATATTCTTGTTACTTTGTTATCAGAAGCTCTCAATGTATTATCTTGGTACAAACCGGCCCCGTGGTGTAGTGGTCAGTGCACATGGCTATGACCCTAGGGTTCCAGGGTTCGATTCCTGGCTGGTACCTTGGGTATTTTTCCTGAAAGGGAAATTACTCCAATGGTCACTATGATTTTGTTAATTAGGTTTAAGAGTTTCCACTGGTTCCACACTCTCAAATCCACTATCACCCTCATACTCACTATCACCATCACCTCATCTCATAGTGACATGTAAATATCCTCCACGGAAAGGATGTACTATTAGTACATTCGGACAACGGTACATTAGTACTGGCTGATATTTCCACAAACTGAGCTACGAGTGATGTAACACACACACGCAATATTAATATCTTGGTACAGAGGGTAACGCCACGCTTCATATACGTCAACACTTTGGGAGCACTTCTTTCGCATTTTTTTATTTGACGTGAACTTTCTGAACCGACCGACTTTATCAGCACACGACTTATAAATTAACTTAAATCTAGAACAGACACAATATCCAGCCCTCAGCCGTTAAGTCTTCACTGTGACAGAGGGAGTCCCCACATTTCACTAATGATATAGTTTTCGGTCATGCCGGGAATCAAACCCGAAACCCTCAGTTCAGTAGACATGTTGGACGTGTGGACTTGTTGTTAGACTCAGACTATATTCTAGTTGAATGGTGATGGTGAGTTAGCTGTAGGTGGAGAGGCTCTTCCTAAATGTTTTCCTAATCTCCCTCCAACGGGAACAAGGGAATATATCCTTTATATTCTAACGACTTCATTGTTACTATTGTGTAATTAAATACGGAAAGACCGGGCGGGTATTTAAGACGCGGTGCAAGAATAATCCTTAGGAAAATTATATAACATATAAGCTCATCAGCTGGATCCGGATTTTGATGACATAAAAAAAAGGACTTAAAACTTGACTTAAAATTCATCTAAAAACTAAGAAAAATTACTTAATAACGTGAATACAATCTCTTCTCTCTTTTCTTAGCATTGCGTCTTACTGCCCGTTCGAATCATAAACTTCCAATCTCGTGACGAATGTACAAGACTAAATCAAACAAGCACTTTACAAATATTAACTAGAACCCTGTATTCTGCTGAGTATATAATTGATTTACAAATAACTGCTACCCCCTCCCGACGCAACCCTCTACAGGCCAGTTACAGTCTCACCAGGAATGTGTATTTTACAACCAGACAAACAAAGAGTATACGAAGTTCATGGCTTAGATTATCTTCTCATTACGACAACTGCGTGTTGAGTATTCATGCATTTATAAAATATCAATATCATTAAAAAAATACTTATTCAACATAAATGATTAAATATTATTCCAAAATGCTTAAAATTGACCTAAAAAACATGCAAAACCAGAAAATTTGGCTTAAAAATTTAAAATGACAAAATTCACCAAATAATGACGTATAAAATCTACATTCCTACAATCTGGGATCATGAACAGAGTTTATGTACAAATGAACATTGCCTTTGATGGACCAAAATAGATGACATGTCATCAAAATCTGGGTCCTGTTTATCAGGTAGGGAGGGGGGTTATATTGAGCAGTGGTTGAGAGAGTCACCGGATCCTCATTAATCATGTAGGGATGGGGGCTATATTGAACAGTGCTTGAGAGAGTCACCGGATCCTCATTTATCAGGTAGGGTTAGGAGGGGGATTGGCTAGAAATAAGGGGCTGGGCGTCTAGACAATCGTTTCTTAGCTCGCCCCACCACCCGTTCTCACATATATCTATCCATTTAAAACGCGAAGATATTCCTTTCTACAATGATTCCCATAGTTCTATACAACACATTTACTATCTATCTATTTAAAACGCGAAGAGATTCCTTTCTACAATGATTCCCATAGTTCTATACAACACATTTACTATCTATCTATTTAAAACGCGAAGAGATTCCTTCCTACAATGATTCCCATAGTTCTATACAACACATTTACTATCTATCTATTTAAAACGTGAAGAGATGCCTTTCTACAGTGATTCCCATAGTTCTATACTACACATTTACTATATATATATTTAAAACGTGAAGAGATGCCTTTCTACAGTGATTCCCATAGTTCTATACTACACATTTACTATCTATCTATTTAAAACGTGAAGAGATGCCTTTCTACAGTGATTCCCATAGTTCTATACAACACATTTACTATCTATCTATTTAAAACGTGAAGAGATGCCTTTCTACAGTGATTCCCATAGTTCTATACTACACACTTACTATCTATCTATTTAAAACGTGAAGATATTCTTTTCTACAATGATTCCCGGAGCTCTAAACAACACATTTACTATCTATTTATTTAAAACATGAAATGATTATATTTTACAATAATTACTGGAATTACACAGAAACTGTTTTGATCATTGAAAAAAAAATGAGAGCTTACACATGTAGGATGACCCCAGAAATTAAAAAAAAAAAAAGATTTAGCCAAAATGCATTAAGAAATAAATGACCATTTCTTTCAACCGCAATTTCTTAAGTTCTATTAAAAATATTTTTTCTTGGTTTTAAATAAAATAATTTATTTAAATAATTATCATATCAAAATCTCAAAATGTTCAATTGCAAATGTACAACCTATGTAATATTTACCCTAGTCAGTGGTTGTGCGAATATTATAGACAGTGTTAACCGATGTCATAGATAAGTGGTTGAGGTCTCTAAAGTTGGGGTGATGTAGATTTGCACAAAAATCACAAAAGTCTCAATGAATGTCTCTAGGCTTTACTACAAAACACGTGACTTGGACAAGTAACTAAGTTGACATGCACGAACTTTAGCTTTAATTTCGCTGGTATGGTAATAACGACAAAGGTTGAAATGAGAGGAAATGTTCCTCTATTTGCGTGAAGGGAGGGTAGGAAAACCATTTATAATGGGATTAGAAGGTCAACCTCCCCGTCACCGGCCAGACCAGACTATAAATGAGCTTGACACTTAGTCCGCGTGGCCACCGCTTCGAGTGACGAGCGTAGTCAGTCAGTCTACAAATAGCGTAGTCAGTCAGTCTACAAATAGCTGACGGGATTGTGTGTAGCCTCCAACTCTTTGTAGTTTCATTAGTACATTAACCCGCAGCTCTGGCCTAGGGGTCCAGGTCGTAAGACTCGCATCCCACTCCTTGGTCTTTCCTACATGCCCGTTCTGGTTATACGAATATAATATATTAAATACAGTACTCAAGTGTGCTAGGAATGGGGGCAGTATAATTTGAAAATAAATGTGCCTTCATTTGCATGAACGGAATATGGGGAACTATCTAAGGAATAAACCACTACCAGTATGCAACTCCTAAGGGATGGATGAATACAACATTACCCCCCCACCACTCAAGACTATTAGAAATAACCCACAAGAGTTGTGGCTGGTTGTCTATGTTCACTTCTGAAGGAGCAGTTGTTTGCCTCCAGGATTGTAGTTATGTTCCCTAATAAAGTATAATATTATTTTATTTATTTATTTATAGTCTAAAAATTTCTTCTCATGGCTGGTCTTACAATTTGGGAGTTACTTATGCTAATTTATTATTTATAACCGCGTCTGACTACCTGTTCATGTTATACGTATATGTATTAATTACGCTAATGATTTAGGGAGATGAGGGTTGAAATTAGAGTAAGTGAAACAGAATTGGCGTGGAAGGAGAGTAGAAAAACATTTCGGAAATACCACCCTAAGTACACCCGACTAGGATTTGAACCCCGATCTCCCTTTCATCGGCAATCTAGTCTATCGCGAGAGCGGTGATGCCTTAGACCATTCGGCCACCAAAGCAGGTCTTATGCTAATGTTATTCTAGATATTCTAAGAGGCAAGGTAATAATATTAACATTAAAACTTAATTTTAAAACTTACTTCTAATACCCCCACTATTTTTGTTACAGTTTTGTATAAGCATTTGACGGTCAATTAAAAAAAATTGGTTGCCCAGCAAATGATTCTTCCACCTTTTTATGAAACTTTTCCCAGATTTTAAATCTTTAAATTCTGATGGTATGAAATTCTACGTCCGAGCCGCTTGAAGGATAAATTACTTTTCAAAGTTTTTCGTCCGATGTTTCGATACTTGTATAGAAACTCTATTTCTTGTTTTATATTTATGTATGGAAGATATTTTGGTCACTTCTGAGTGGAGATAAAACGGGCATTTTGATTCTATAATTTTATAAAGCCATGAACTAAAACTCAAAATAAGTCGGTTTTTTATATTCAGCCACTTTAAGTTTTTTTTGGTAATTGCTAACATGATCATATTTTTTTAGGTTAAAAATTAATATTAGACAGGAGTTTAGAATATTTTTGCTTTTTTTGTTTTAAGCTTTTATATCTTATTGTTAAATTTATATGTATATATCAATGCCAAACTTTGTTCTTCTGACGGAGCAGTTCCAGTGTTTCGCTTCTTATAAAATGCCTTTTCTTATGGCAGACTGACGCCAGCATCCACAAACAATTCATGGAGACGATTTATCGATTTTATCTCTGGCGCGTGTTCAACACTTTTTACTATTTTTTTTCCAGCCCTTACATCTTATTTGAAAGGATATTTTAGTATCAATTTCATCCGCTATAATATAATCAAACCTTTGTGTTTTGATTAAATTAATTTCATCGATATTTAGCCTTTCATATAAATATATTTGTTGAAATAATGTGTAATAATTTATGAAAGTAAAAATTTAAACTGATGAATTCAACTAAAGAGATACCAATATCGGTGGCTGCACGGTCTAGGGTGCTATTATCGCAGCAGACTAGACTGCCGATTACGAAGAGATTGAGGTTCGAATCTCAATCAGGTGTACTGAGGGAGGTTTTCCCAAAATTGTTTTCCACTCTCCCTCCACGTAAATGCGGGCACACTTCCTCTAAATATAACCACCATAATCCCTAAAAACATTAGCGTAATTAGTACATAAGTTTATAAACCGAACTGGTAGTAAGAAGTGATGCTAAAAAAATGAGATCTGTTTAAAAAACATTAAATTCGACTTGGGAAATAAATAAATATTATTTTTCATGGCTTTTTAGTATCTATCTTGAGTTATACGCATACATTAATTATGATAATTGACTAGAAATGATGACAATAGAATTTTAGAAGAAATGTACCTTCATTTACGTGAAAATGTATTTGAAGGAGGTTGTGGTGTCAGGTTAGGGATTGGAGGGTGGAGGTGTCTCAGGATAGGGTTGAATGGAGAGCTTACGTTCTGGTGGCCTTGAACTTTCAAGTTCCTTAAGGCCAGAGTATTTCACATGGAGTCATATATAGGTATATTATTTTGATATAAGGTTTTTACATTAGATTTTTAATCAAATTTGTATTCAAATGGTTTCTACGCACTTTATATGATTTAATAAATTTATTGGCATACATTTTAAAGAGTAATATGTAGAATATGAAATTAAAACGTTTTCATACATACATACATACATACATACATACATACATACATACATACATACATACATACATACATACATACATACATACATACATACATACATACATACATACATACATACATACATACATACA
>CABFWB010005294.1:6735-18688 GCA_902151455.1 Timema bartmani | reverse complement strand
GTTCTCTATGTATTTGTTGCACCATACTACTTAAGTACGAATTGAATTGTTTTAATTAATATCCAAGGAGGAATATTTTATTCACCGCTCTCCAATCAAACAAAAATTATGGTTTCCATGGAGATGTAAACAAGGAATAATTGTAAGATGAACCACTGCCACGAGGAAGTAGGGTTATCTTTACAAGCTACTCTATTTTACGACACCCTGGAGCCCTAAACTTTAAAATGAGTGTTAATTAGTCAAAATAGGTGCTAAATTTTACCCTGATAATCCCCTCTATCGTAGTTTTTAATTTCTATTTTTATTTTTAGCACTGCATTTTACTACCCATTCAGCTTGTACGCCTATGTATTGATGTGTTGTGATTTGAAAGGTTTGATTTATAGGAAGTGCACCCCTATTTGCGTGGAGAGATAGTGGAACACCGTTATGGGAAAACTAACCTCAATGCACTCGACCAGTATCGGACCCCAATCTTCCAGTCATCGGAAGTCTAGTCTATTGCGAGAGTAGCGCCTTAGACCATGCGGCCACCGAAGCGGGTATAAGCGTAGTTAAATGCGACAGGACCAGACGGGTAGTATGCCGTGGTGCGAAAGAAAAGCCGTCAATAACCCGTATTGGTGAGCAAGTGGACTAAACGTCCGGTTAGTTTTGTCTGGTTTGCGAACTGGGGAGGGGATTTGTAAAGGAGATTTATCCCAATGGTTTCAGCATCCACTTTCGACATGAATACGAATATATTATCTCTAAGCTAACCACCTCATCCTTAACCCTTAAACTAAGCAGGTAATACCCACAGTGGTAAGTATGATAGTTAAAACGAAACTGGGGATTACCCGGACGGTTGGTAAGATGTAGTTTAATTCAAGAAAATTAAGTGCCCAACATTCATATTATACAACTATAAAGCCACATGGCTGACTCACTCACTCACTCACTGACATTAATGTTTACCCACTTCCGGATGAGCTAGAAACTTGAAGTTTGGCAAACTTATAGCGTCTAGCCTGTAAACGACGGGAAAGTTATGAAAAGTTAAAAAATTTAATTTTTAACCCCCGTAAAAAATTCAAAACAGCGGAGAAACTTTAAAGTTGATGCGGACCTTTCTTTGGAGATCTCTTGTGGCTAAAGGTCAAGACCTATGGATTGCACCAGCAACTACGGATTTGGCGAGAGCCACAAGTTTGGTCCTATTACTTTTTGTCGTATCTCCATCGGTTATACCTTAGATAGAGATAGATTTTTTTGATTTTAGGTAAATGTTGCACATTTTCCACATATTTTTTAATTTCAAAACAACGCTGGAATTACATTAGTTAACATTCACTTGCAAAGAAAACTCACTGGGGGTTTAGGGGTGGAGCCCCCCAACGAGCAAAGCGAGTTTAACATCTATAGGCACAAACAGGCTGGTTCAAATACAATATAGGTGCCTAACTAGTGCCTAACTAGTAGACTCAACCTTGTTAATCGTCACAGGAACATCGCAGACAAGATTACTTTGATAAATCTGGTTCATTTTATATTTAAAATCCTACAGAAAGATTAGAATTTTGGTCTTCCATACTTTTCCAACATTGTTTTTATTAAATAAAGAAAATAATATATATTGGCCTAACTTGTGTAGCCAACATTGTTTGTCCAACACAAACTGGTTCAGAATTGATGGAGATTCCCTCTTCACTCAATCAACATTTTTATGTTAAAACAATCTGGTTTAGATTATCGTATAAGTGCCTTAGGTCAACAAGATTTTATTCAAAACTAGAATGAGTGGCAACCTGGCCTGGTCAAAGTTGTTGTGTCAACACATTACACATTTTCAATGTGCCTCTATTGTTATGTCAACTTTGATGTGCTTTTAATGTATTTTGGCCTTCAAGATTTTATGTTTCAATGAAATAAGTATAAATACTGTACATAATCTTTATTATGAGTCAATGCAAAAGAATCATAATAATAACCCACCTCACTAGATAATTTAAAATAATCATAATAATAACCCACCTCACTAGATAATTTAAAATAATCATAATCATAGCCTACCTCACTAGATAATGTAAAAGAATCATTGTCATAGCTAACCTCACGAGATAACATAAAATAACTATAATCATAACCTACCTCACGAGATAATGAAAGAGAAACATAATATTAGCTAGCCTTACGAGATAACGTAAAATAATCATAATCATAACCTACCTCACGAAATAACGTAAAATAATCATAATCATAACAAACCTCACGAGATAATGTCGAAGAATCAGAATCATAACCTACCTCACAAAATAATGTCAAAGATAAATCATATCCTACTTCACGAGATAATGTTGAAGAAGCAGAATCTTAACCTACCTCACGAGATAATGTCGAAGATGAAGAATCATAGCCTACCTCACGAGATAATGGCGAAGAATCAGAATCATAATCTACCTCACAAAATAATGTCGAAGATGAAGAATCATAACCTACTTCACGAGATAATATTGAAGAAGCAGAATCATTACCTACCTCACGAGATAGTGTCAAAGAATCAAAATCGTTACCATACCATTGCAATGCACGGCCCACATGAGCTACCTCACAATCTACTGATGGTCAAGGACCAACAGGCCCTCCCTCAAGATTTAACCAGACGAACTCTCAGTCCAACTGAACTTGCTCTCTTATGGACTGCTCCAAATGAACATTTGTTTGTTAGGTTTCTGACTTAGTGCTCGAACAACGACAGGGGCATCAATTCTAACAGCTGCCAACTAAAAGACTAGGTTTTTATCCGATCTTTCAATTTTTGTTGAATTAAAACTTTCTCGATGTTAATGCCAGTTGAATTTGTACATCCTATTGGAATTAATTAACCCGTCCTTCACATGTCAGGATTCCCTTGAATTCTTAACAAAAAATTGACACACTAATTAGATTTTAGAGATCTTTAGAATTACAGTTCCCTGTTTAAAGAGAGTTTTCTCGAACACTTACCACTTACTTGCATACAAATACGGGTACAATTCTTTTAAATTCTACCTTCCTAAGCCCTTACCCATTAGTGTAAATATGCGGATAGATTGAATGGGTAGTAAAAAGCAATTCACAAATAAGAGGACTTGATTTCTTTAAAAATCTCAACCAATCGAAATCATTTCCCGCTTAACTCATTTGTCTTTAACCAATGCTAATAACTATTTTATAGCTATGCGAAACGTTTTATAAACGTTTGAAACTAATTTAAACCGCCAAATCAAGGGGTTACCAAATTATATCGATAGATGAAACCTAACCATTTAAAATTTTCCATTACTAATTCTTGAGTGAATTAGAATTGTTTCATGTTTGTTTTTCAAAACACAAATAAGGCTTAAAACTGGGATTTGAAGACGTATGAATGTAATCAGTGTAGTTATACCTTATCTCAGTTCCACACTGAGTTAAATGTCTTGGGCTCGATTCTAAATATGGTTTAAAAAAAAGATTCTGTGAAATTAAGGTTTCTCCATTTCAAAATGCTGAACTATTTGTAGGACTGCATTTTGCTTGTGTTCTTAAATTAAGTTAGTCTGTAAATTTTTTTATACCATGAAAAGTTGGTTAATAAAGGGAATGTAGATTAAATGTACAGTATAGGTAGTCGAAATTTGGCTAATTTTTAAATGACGCTATATCGTGATAGTGTAAACTGTATTTGCTGATCTTGAATCATCACTCTCAGAAACTGTGGTGTAGTGTTCCCAACTGGTACTGTGGGTATTCTTTTTTTACCGAAAGTGGAACTACGCCAACAGTCACCAGGGTTCGGTTAGTTAGGTTTAAGTTAGGTTTAAGTGTTTCCACTGGTTCCACACCCTCATACTCACTATAACCATCATACTCACTATAACCATCATACTCACTATAACCCTCATACTCACTATTACCATCATACTCACTATTGCCCTCATACTCACTATCAACATCACCTCATCTCATCAGAACATGTAAAGATCCTCCACGGAAAGGATGTACTATTAGTACATTCAGCCGTCCCCTGGACAATAGTACATTAGTACTGGATAATCTTTCCACAAACTGGGATACGAGGGATGTAGCCCAGACACGACATTATTGTTATTATTATTACTATTATTACTCTTGGAAGCAGTTATGACGCAGATAATCTCAGATCATGGGGGATGTGAACAATCATGATCGAGTGTTGATCAACTTTGAAAGCAGCTATCATATCGATGTTGTAACGTGACTAAGCCAAATTGTTTGGTTATTTGGCTCTACCGTATCATCACTTAGAAGTTTTTGAAACCAAACAGACCCCCATACTAATTTGTAGACCATATTATATTTTGTTCTGTTATGCTAAACTTTTCTTTTGGGCTATAAAATAAGATGGGAACTATGGGAATAAAATATTTGTTTACTTGTTTATTTTATTTATTTATCTGAAGTATTTAACGTGGACTTTATGAATTGATGGATTATATCCACACACGGTAATTACTATGAACTAAAGTGAAAGGATCTACCAATTTCGTCGAAAAGGTATTTTCACATAGCTTCCAGGGTTCTTTTACACACCACATTTGACATGAGACCGACGACTTTACTTCTTCTCCGAAGAAAGTTGTGCTACAAATTTTTACTGTTCATGTAAAATCCGTTGACTCCGGCTGGGTTTGAACACACGAACATCAGATACTGAGGTGAGCACTTTACCCCAAGACCAGTGACGTCGACATTTGAATGTTTCGTACTCAAACATATTAATGAAATCATGAAATGGAAAAGATAGTAATATATCACAATACATCGTGTTTTAATTTGAAGAGTGACGTTTAGAATGCTGTACAATATTATTTCCTGGAGTATTATAATAGTTTCGTACACCCACTGCAAAGCTATCAGAATGTGCGCGTACTGGATGGCACAGGGTTTCATAGACTGCTACTTGCTGGATGGCACAGGGTTTCATAGACTGCTACTTGCTGGATGACACAGGGTTTCAAAGACTGCTACTTGCTGGATGGCACAGGGTTTCATAGACTGCTACTTGCTGACAAAGTAGACCATGCATCAAAAATGCACCATCGTTTGCAGTCTCTGAGCCCCATATGGCAACACCAAACCTAGCCTTATTACTCTAAAGAGTAAGCGGGTAGCTTACAATACGAGTTTGCCATGTTGCCGCTTTATGCAGTTGTTTTTTCCCTGTGTGCTTTTGATCCATGTCTTCATGCTCTTTTGATCCATGTCTTCATGGACCATTGTTTCAAAATGACCTTTCAATGATTTTGGGTTGTAAATTATTTCGGGTCAACTTATAATTTTGGCCCAGTTCGTATGTTCACATTGTTGATGTAGTCCAACTGTTTATGAAGGTTGTGATTGATCTGAATTCTGTATAACCCGTGGTGAAATTCATTGTAGCATATTCACAAATGCTAACGTTCCTTGGTTGTTATTTTGCATTCGATTTAGGAATTCATCCGAGTCGTATGATACATTTTGTTAAAAATGATCGTCCACATAAGGTATCAAAGATCTGAGTCACATCATACAAAGTTGTAATGCCTTTTTTCTAAAAAAATATATCAATTTGAACAATCTGACAATATATATTTTTATTAGCACTATACCCGCCTCGGTGGCGTAGTTGTCTAACGCGCTAGTCGTGTTGAGTTCGACTGCCGAGGACGGGGAGATCAAGGTTCGAATCTAGGTCGGGTGAACTGGGGGTGATTTTTCCTAAATGGTTTTCAACTCTCCCTCCACGCAAATGTGGGTTCACTTCCTCTATATTCAACCTTCTAAATTCCTAACCCATTAGCGTACTTAAGCGTATAACCCGAACGAGTAGTAAGACGCGGTGCTAAATAAATAAATAAATAAAATAAAAAATCTTAGCACTACGTCTTACTACCCGGGTTTGATTCCCGTGACCAGGTGTCATTTTTCAATTTTCAGAGTCTTACTACCCGTTGGGTTATACGCTTATGTACTAATTACACTAACATGTTAGGGATTAGGAAGGTTATATTTGGATGAAGTGTACCCGCATTTGCGGGAAGGGAGAGTGGAAACTAATTTTGTAAAAAAAAACCTCAGTACACCCAACTGAGATTCGAACCTCGCTTTACCCGTCATCGACAGTCTGGCCTACTGCGAGAGTAGCTCATTAGACCATGCGGTCACCGAAGTGTGTAATCTGACAGTAGCAATATGATTTAAATAGAAATAAAATTAAAGCTGTTATATTGACACTTTTATAAAATATAATAAAAGGAAGTGTTTGTCTGTGTGCGATGCCCAGGAGACAAATCTACGGTACGCAGAGATCTGACTACATATGTAGAGTATACCCGATGTGTGATTGGTGAAATGGGGACCGTCTGAATAAGAACATATCACATATTTATTTTTAACAAGCTCTGCTTACTCTGGCAGCTCTTCAAGACACGCTACTGCATATGGAGTTAAATGATAAAATATGGCCAAATCATTTTTTCAAAATTACATCTCCTTGTAGATTTACGACAAGTTGTAACTTTTCCACCAAAACCTAATTTGGACCAATTAAAATCAAACAGCTTATATATCCTCTTGTTTCCGATATATTTCGTTTGGTGTTTTAAGTTTACTTAACAATCGTAGTTTTGGTTTCAAAGCTGCAACTTGTCTAAAATATCTCTCATTGATGCGAGTGACTCACTGTTTCATCCATCTTTGTCTTACATTGGTCGGATCGTAAAAAGCTTTACAGGGACACACTCATTCACAAAACTAAACTCTTTCCTTTTTTATTTTTGTCTGTTGATAAAAAAAAATATATATTTTGTTCTCATGATTTATGTTGGTAATTAAATGTTCTCTTGGGTAAAACGACAGGACCTTTTCCCTAATCTTCTCTCTCTCCCTCTCTCTTTACCACTTCTTCTCATTCGAAGAGCTTTGGCTCGAGCAAGCTACATATAAATTAAATTGTACACTCAACATTCAAAGCTTGTTTTATTTGAAGTGACCATTTCGCCTCGAATATCAGTATTAGCAGCTTGGCAGCGGTGAGTGGCTGACCCGCAAGCAAGTGTTGGCCCAAAATTAGGTGGGTAAGATGAGTCAGAAAGCTCTGCCCCCTCGGTCCTGAAAACATCACACCTAGTATCTCTGTCCACTTTCACTTGTTTCTTTCTCTCTTACTCACACACGTAAGCACTAAGCTACCAACTTGGCTGCTACTTGTACACCAGCCCAAAGAACTCTTGACTATTCTCTTGGAATTGTCTATTCTGTTTCAATAAAAGGCATTACTATTTGAAAAGATTTGTGTATCAAATAGGGGGAGGACTATTTATGTTCACGTTGTTTAGTTTATATTTTCAAAAAGAGATTGTATCCAACCATGTTTGTCTGATGACATTTGCGGTACATTATGGTACGAATGGGCGAGTGGTGGATGCAATTCCTCCTTTATGGACTTCTCGGAAATTTGGGCGGCTATGGCACAGGGTATCGATTCAAAGGGGGAGTTGTCACGTGACTCACGTAGGAGGTCCCAGACTCCAACAACTCAACCATGGGAATGGTATCAATAACAAGAATACTATCTCGATGTATCTTGAGGAACATGATATTTTCAGATAACTGGCCATACATAACACTTTACTTATTGGGAACTATAGTTCTGTTCTCTGGCTACAGCTTCGTATTATCACCATAACATCATCATCATCATCATCATCATCGTCTGTTTCCAGCCTGTGGCCGAACCAGTTTAGTAAAATGCCTCCATCTTACTCTATTATTATTACTATTAGCACCGCATCTTACTACCCATTCGGTTTATACACACTTACGCTAATGTGCAATGGTAGGGTGATTGTGAGATGAATTGGAGGACCTACAGTTTAACGTGGGATCCGAACCACGGTGGAGGCCTGGCATTCCACACATTCACAAGTTGTGATTAATACACGTCTTGTCAGAGGTGAAGGAAGGGTTTGGCAATCAGATAAATCTGTGCCGGGACCGAGTATTGAACCCCGGACCCCCAGCACAGAAGTCCGACACCTTACCCCTAGACCACCAGGTCACCAACTCTTCCTCTATCCGTCAACCATTGTTCCTCCTTTAATTGCATCCATTCTTCTCCTCTCACTTGAACACTTTCTGTTACCTGTCCTCCCACCTCTCTCTTGGCCTCTCCTGCGGTATTTTCCCTACATACCTCACTGCATACAGCTTATTTTATACGTGTCGTTTTATCACTGTTTATACTGTTTATACATAGAACCTTGTTGTCACTGGCTATTAGAGCTCATTTTAAGATATCTGACCATAGTTCTTTGTACATATTGATAGCATATCATGAGCTACATTTGACAATGTTTCAGCGTGAAAATGTAAGATAAATATATAGAACGTTTGTTAATATCGGGTGTCTTAGATTCTGTTTTTATATTTTACTAACAATTCCACACGGCGTTGCCCTTGATCCACTGTGGTATAACAATTATATAAGCCCCTCCTCCCCCCACAAAAATGGTTTAGAATTATGCTCGATTTCGTACACTTTTTTTTTCAGAGGAGGTTGTGGCATATTTTTATCACAGTTATCTCTGAAACGTAATACTAAACCAAGTTAACAATATTTTCTTCAAAAATTTGTTAAAAATAGCCTAATTAAAAATTTAAAACTCAAGCTTCAAGGTGCATTCGGACCTCCTTCCGTCCACCTACATACCTAAAATGGGAATATTGATACCTGACCAATGAGCTAGTTTTGAAAGTGTTAACTAAATATTCCAAGAGCTGGTTTTGAAAATTTATCTAGCTATCCTGAGAACTAGTGATTAAATTATGTATTAATATTATTGTCAATACAGCCTATATGCTGGTTTTAAAGGTAATGTGTCTGTAACAAAGATAATGTAATGCTTTACAGATTTATATCTCAAGTCCTTTTTTACGTCTGAGTCTTCAAATAATTACGTCACCGAATATTAACCTTCAGGGATCTAAAATGTTTCCTGTTTTGTTCCAAAGGTTTTAAATAAGATGCAAATACACTGTTTCATAAAAGGGTTAAGGAACCAACCGATAAAAAAAAACACGATTACTCCCCAAAACAACGCAAATACCCTTTCAATGATTCGCACCAAAATCACATGGTACTAAACTCCACTCCCCCCAAAATAAAATAGAACTAAACATAATCAAATGGGCAAAGTTCCTCCCGAACCAACGCACAATATACTCTCAGGGAATCTAAAAAAATCAAATGGTGCAAAATCAAATGGGGCAGAAAAATAAAAATCATGTGAAGAGATGATGTCATCGGCGAAGGAGGGAGGAGTGCAACATTTTTATGACGTCATACATGGTCATGATCTCAGGGAGGGAGAGAGGGGTAATAGCACCTGGAGGATTACAGCACTATCTCTCTCCACGGCGTGACCGAGAGTCCCACACAGGACGAGAAAGTTAGAATTAAGAGGAAATGCACCCACACTGGCATAGAGAGAGAAAGAGAGTGGCACAGAGGTTTATATTTTAATTGACTCTCCTTAGAACGTATTCATTAATCACCCAATATATCCACTTTATCCTCTATATTCTCCTCCAACACCACATTTACTTCCTACAAAGAAACGCCCAAATGTTAATACATCCTTGTCGAGCAAAAAAACCAACCAAGGGGGAATATTTTTTCTTATTACCGCGTCTTACTACCTGTTCATGTTATACGCATATGTACTAATTACGCTAATGAGTTAGGGATGAGGAGGGTTGAATTTAGAGTAAGTGTACCTACATTCGCATGTAGGGAGCGTACAAAAACCATTCAGGAAAAAACTCGTTCATACACCCGACCGGGATTGAACCCCAATCTCCCTATCATCGTCAGTCTAGTCTAGCCTTAGACATTGCGGTGAGGGTAATATTGACCACCCCTCTATTTTATGACAAAACGTTGTATTTTACTCCTAACCACTCCTTAAAACATCCACACACACACGGCCTGGTAAAGGAATAATTGTTCTGAGAGCCAAAGCGTATACAGGGGATTTAAGAAAGCAAGTTTGTTTATCGGGGATTTTGGCAGATAGTTTGATTGCGTCGTAAACTCAACCCCCCCTTCATTTTTTATGAACACTTAAATTAAGTTCTGTTTGAGGTTTCTATTGAAGTAAGGTGACCTGGTGGTCTAGGGGTAAGGTGTCAGACTTCTGTGCTATGGGTCCGGGGTTTAATCCTCAGTCCCGGCACAGATTTATCTGAATGCCAAACCCTTCCTTCACCTCTGACAAGACGTGTATTAATCACAACTTGTGAATGTGTGGAATGCCAGGACTCCACCTTGGTTCGGATCCCACGTTAAACTGTAGGTCCTCCATTTCATCTCACAATCACCCTACCATTGCACATTAGCATAAGTGCGTATAACCCGAACGGGTACTAAGACGCGATGCGATGTTAATAATAATAATAGTAATAATAATCTAGTGAAGTATCTTTGGGGAAACTTATTCAAATGATTTCAAAACTCATATCTAAATTTATGATGATTTTATTGTTTATAAGTCGCGTGAAAACAAACGTTCTACATCATCACCTGCACTGTTGGGCACACAGTAAGGGAGTCAGTCTCGTATAACCTGGTATTCCGGTTGCAGGGTTCTTAGAATACGGATTCTGACTCTGTATAAATCTCACTAGAGTTTTTTTCATTAATGGATTCCCACTTTCCCTCTGCCTAAATGCGGGAGCATTTCCTTTTGATTTTAAATTCCTCATCTCCTATCACATGAGTTTAAACATTCAGATATCCTGGATGGGTAGTAATTCGCGTTGCAATTTTGATAGAATGCGTTTTTCTGGACGTTTGGGACAATCTGTCGCTTTGATTACAAAATTCAGGATCATGTGGTGAGCGGGTGAATATTTTCTAAATGTACCAGCATACACCTGGAGAGGTTGGGAAACTATGATTAAAACCACTCACACTATAATCTAGAGGCATCCGGTTGATATCTAAACAAGGTATTTCGAGATGAAATCTGGAATATGAGCTAATCCAAAACCATCCCGCCAGTCATTGAACTTATGCGTATGTTAGCACGAACGACTTTGGCCTTGGAGCTATTTTAGTGAATGTATTCAAACCTAGGTTATATATCTTGGGGGATGTACGATAACTTTATTTGTAAGTTCTGGAAAATATGCAATAACTTGGCTTGTATATTCTGAGAAATATATACTAACTCATATATATATTCTAGAGCATGGGTCTCCAACCTTTTTGCTATGTGGGTCACATAATATATTTTACACATTTTTGCGGGCCAAAGTAACGTTCACCTGTTCTTTAAGTAACATTGTTTTTGCCCTGAATGCCTTGACATGCGCGAATAAATCACAAATCAAATTTGTTTCAACATGCAAATTTAGATTCAAGTCATATGGCCGGTCACGTCTATAAAAAATACCACTTTCCAAAGCCAGTCAGTGTTTGATAAAAGTTATTGAGGTTGATTCTTCTCTGTGAGAAATGAATCAATTTATATGTAATAAATTATATTTATAATAATTAGTCAATATAATTACTTATTTTTAAAATTAGATAACATCTTTAGGGAAGTTTCTTTTATAACCCTCTGCAGGGAGACTTGGAACTACCTAAAAATCATCACAAGCCGTTCTTTTGTCGGTATAATGAATGGCGCCTGCGACTGTAAATGAGGGTTTGCAATTCCGACAGCACTCTGACTTGGTGACATGGGGACAAGCACTCTGGCTTGGTGACATGGGGACAAGCACTCTGGCTTGGTGTCATGGGGGAATCACTCTGGCTTGGTGACATGGGGACAAGCACTCTGGCTTGGTGTCATGGGGGAAGCACTCTGGCTTGGTGTCATGGGGGGAAGCACTCTGTCTTGGTGTCATGGGGGGAAGCACTCTG
>CABFWB010005293.1:28723-46820 GCA_902151455.1 Timema bartmani | reverse complement strand
CATCAAAATCTCGAGTTCGATTTTTTTGACGATCACCATACTTTCTCTACCTGTAAGATAGAGAGAAAGTAAAAAAAGACTTGTTTGCCACTGCCAGCATAATAATAGTCTACCATACTTTCAATCTTAAGTACAGTACAAAGGGTGAGGGTTGACCAATCATCAGCTCATCATCCTAGTTGATTCTGCCAAAATCAGTCAGTGAACAAATCTGCGCCCAGCACTGCAATATACATATAAATGTGTGCAAAAGTAAATTAAAGAGAATGCAAGAAATAGCAAATAAAATATTTATTTCCTTTTGATTTACAAAATATATGCCTATGTAAATTATAAGTAAATTGGAATGCGGCTAAATGAAATTATTTTTCTATTTTGTCTCAATTTGTTGTCTTGCTGAATATTGTTAAACCATCTTGACACATGTAAATGTTGTTCCTTTTCTTGGTATGATAGACTTTCCTGAAAAAATATGCATATAATAAGATTTGATGAAAATAAAAATTTGTGGCTCAATTAGTAACTATATATTTTTCACAACAGATTAGGAGGTCTAGGCAAGTGGTTAACTAATATACTAATATTATTGACTTAAGAGGCTGGCATAACCCAACCAACTCCACTGAGGATAGTTGTCTCAGAAAGAATAGTGTCTTGTCAAACACAGCTATATGAAATAACTCCTTTAAAAAGAACTGAAAAATCATCAACAAAAGAACAAGTTGTATTTTGGGTTGGAACTTACCAGTGTAAGCAATAGTGTGAGCCTACCAGTAAAGCATTACAGTGTAAACAGGATAAACAATTCCCCCCTCCCTCCACCCCACCTGCTGCAATCTTAGTGACCAATGTATGGACAGTAATCCTATTTAGAACACATAAATAAACAAAGTTTATCATTGGGAATTTGATAAATACAATAAAGTAATATCAAGATAAAGCCTTTATACTTTCAAAATATTGCTATTCTGTACTTGACAAGGAAATGTAATGATTACAAATTTAGGTTTATTTTGATAAAACAAGTGAGCAGACAAATAAAAGGAACCAGTCGTAAGCAAGCGGCACCATAATTGGTTAGTGTACTGATATCATAATATTTTTAAAATATGTCCTGAACTGGGATTCAAATCTTTGCCTTAGCTAATCACCATTACCCAGGTTTTTTATATCAATAGCTAATTAATATATTTTACCACCTTTTGTCTATACAGGGGACCCAATTTTTTAACACTTAGCCTACTAATGTCGTAATATTACGACATTTGGAGATTTGGGATTTCTACAGGTGGCATAATATTACGACGGCTATTTTTCCATGCTTCTTAATGGTATTCGTTGTAATATTACTACAGAACGTTATTAGGGGTGGTTTATTTAATTATTTTTGTGTATACTTCTGCCAATAGATCATACTGATTTTTAAAAATAAAATCTTTTTGCTTTATTATCTTAGGTGCGTTGTCAGTCAAGTTTAGAATCTATGACTTAGAGGTTTGTTTTGTTTACTTTGTGAGTGAAATTGTGTTTGCAGCATTATATTTTTAAACTGTATTGAATATTTATTTTATTAGTAAAGTGCCTAAATTATGGAGCGTTTAACTTCTGAAAAAATATGAGATTATTTAGATGAAAGTGATGAATGTTTTGATGATTCATAATTGTTGGATCCCAATTTTGCATCGGAAAATGAATCAGGTTTGTTTAAGAGTAAATTTTATTTGGTTTTATTTTTCACAAATTATTATTGTTATTTTTTGTTGGTTTCAAGCATATTATTCATGTTTATGAATGTCATATAAGGTAGAAATTTTGTAAACGAACTAGGCCTATTAGTTTATTTTTCTAAATGTCAAAGTAGAGATTTTGCAACAGAAAATGCATCAGGTTTGTTCAAGAGTAAATTTTATTTTGTTTTATTTTGTCACAACTTATACAACAAATTATTGTGTTTTTTTGTTTGTTTCATTCATATTATTCATGTTTATAAATGTAATATAAGGTAGAAATTTTGTAAACAAACTCGGCCTATTAATTTGGTTATTTCTATAAATGTAAAAGTAAACAAAAAAAATTGTATGTGGAAAAACTTAAAAAAACAAAGTGTCTTTGAATAAATCTAGTAGATTTTTATAAGAATATAAGTAATTTGAGTAATACATCATGTTAAAGAAAAAATTTCATGTAAGTACCAATTTTATACTAATAAAATACCTTTATTGGTAGGATATAGAAAATGTGCATGTTTTTAGGAAAAAGGGCCCACCAGACTAATCAAAATAGTATATAAAGGTTCAGCAGGCAAAGTGCTAACTTAAGTCAATGATGATTTAATCAGTGAAAGAAACTTTAAATATTTTCAAAATGTTGTGTTTGCATTGGAAAAATAAGGGGATATATATATTTTTTTAAAAAATTAAATACAGAGAAAACTACTATTAAGATTAATCTTTTGATTATTTGAATTTGGCTTTGTAAACATATAAACTTTAAATATTTTTAAAATGTTATGTTTGTACTGAAAAAAAAGGGGAAATATATATTTTTTAATAATAAAGAGAAAACTATTAAGATTAATCTTTTAATAATTTGAATTTGACTTTGTGAGCCCATATACACACCTTTTACCCTGAAAAGTAACAAGCTTACTTTGAATAATACACAACAGTGCAGCTTATAAAATGGGGCTATAGTGTAATCTAAGAAAGTAAGATTGCCACTTTAAAGATAAACAGAGTGTACACTTTAGTTGTTTTTTTATGTTTTTTAAGTCTTAAGATGTAGATTTGCAGAAAAATTAGAAAATATCTACCCTGTCACTTGACTTACTAAAAAACCTGTGATTTGGTCAACAAAGTAAGATGTTTTGTCTGAGTTTCATTAAAAAGTCTCACATTTTACCCTTTGTTTTAATGAAAACACAGCCATAGTTACTATTATTTCTGACTTAAAAGATATAGGAATTAAATTTGAATACAAATTTTACTTGAAGCCGCTAGTAATATTACAATTTTCAAGGCATAATAACTTATGCATTGTACATTTTGATAGCATATTAAAGAGTTTATTAACATGAGATCAATCTAGTCAATGTGACCCATTTAATTAATCTGTGAAAATTAATATATAATGTATTATATGAAATTAAACCTCATTTGTTAGGAGTCACTTTACATATATTTATTGTGTATTAGTGGTCTACTGTTTTCTGAAGACTATGGGTCAGGCAGAAGACTGATGAGATATTTGGCAATAAGGAAAGGAGTAACAACATTTTAAGGTGGGTTGAGACAAATTAAAAAAAGAGTTTTATAAGTTTTCAGAAGAAGTTTACATTTTATCATAGCAAATGTTAACAATTTACCAACTAAGAGTAGAGGGGATTCTTATCACCAGGAATTTAGCTTCAATTTTGATTTATAAATCAATTTAAAAACATTTGATCGCTTTAGAAATATGGTTGAACTTTGCAAGGCAGAATAAATAAAAAGAAATGTTGATTCTTCGAATAGCCAAAGATCTACACAAAGATGCTCTTTTTCTTTAAACCATTGAATAAACTCTGCACAAATGATGTTCGCGTACAATATAATGGATACTTAGGTCTTACTGCCCGTTCGGGATATACGCTTAAGAACTAATTATGCTAATGGTTAGGAATTGGGAAGGTTGAATATAGAGGAAGTGAACTCGCATTTGCATGGAGAGCGGAAAACCATTTAGGAAAAACCACCCCCAGTGCACCTGAGCAAGATTCGAACCTCGATCTCTCTGTCCTCGGCAGTTTAGCTCAACACGAAACTAGCGTGTTAGCTAGCTAGGCCACTGAGACGGATTACAAGATAATACAAAAAAAACTATTAAGTACTGACAAGTAAAATTTTTATCATTTACTTATTTAGAACAGATTTCAATGAAAATATAGTTTCAAATATTCTGTGGGACTTTGCCTCATTGATCAATCACTACTTGACTTAGTGAAATCTTGTGTACAGTACTTTTTAATTTTTCATAAAACTTCTAAGGGGGGGGATGTTTTATCCAAATTCAAATTCAAAGCTTTCTCAATTACAAGGTTATAGTACTTAAAATATTCATGGATGATTACTGAATAATTAAATAGAGTGTAAAGAAAACGAATTGTGATAAACAATAGCTACTGTATATGTTGACAACATTGGTAAAACAGTATCGACAGAGCTGAGGGGTCAAGCCTAAAATCAAGGTAAACTCTCTCAATGGCCGATTCTACCACTTGGAACACTCCATCACACCATGTGACCAGTATTATTATAATGGCCAACATGACAAATGATGACTTATGTTGTTTTCAAGTTTATGTGAAAAAAACAAGTATATAATTTAACTCTTGTCTCTAGCCTTGTGTACCAAAATTTTCTTTCTAATGGCTAAAAAGAGTTACATGATATAATTTCATGTATTCATATGTCAAGTCATGTGATGATCAACTGTCATATCTGATAAATACTATCAAGGCATATAAAATAATACTAGTTAGACATTATTAATTTAACAGTTAAAAAATTGTTAAATAAAAAAAAACATGGTGTGAGCTTGCAAGCAGGCTATGGCAACCCAGCGACCACTGTTCGCGATGATAGTGCCAACATTTGCATGTGGTTAGCACAACGAGCTCTTCGATCATTAATCTCAGTTTTCTAAACCAGAGCTGCTATTTCTTTATTCAAGTAGCTCCTCATAAATGTTATTCGTAGGCATACCCAGGTATAGCCTAGTAACAATGTTACTGAGCATATAATATATATTTCATTGTTAAATATATTATATAAGTATGTTACATTACAATATACATTACATTATATTACATTAAAAAAGGTTGGTCAGCGTTAATGTCACAATACATTCAATGTTCACAATAATACGAAAAAGTTTGTGAATTAAAAGTATCACATATTGAAAACGTGTTTAAGATAAATAAATGTATATTTACAATACACTCCAAATAACAACTTACCATAACATTATAAAGTGAATAATAAATAACTATATCGGCCAATGTTTGAGTGTTGCCAACAAAGTATGATCTTGTAGCAAGTACAGTGTTCAATTCCTGAAAGAATAAATACAAATATGTAGGTCTGGAAACAGATAAATCCTATTATGATGCTATTTATTAATTTTATTAAGTGTAGCATTAAAATGTAATGTTTTTTGAAAGTATGGCTACATTAATATGTTGAAACAGAAATTAATTGTGAAGTTATATTACAAACACCCAATAGTGGAAAGCTACTATACAGTAAAAGTTTGATAATCTGTCAAGCTCGGGACTTCAGCAATGCCAGATTACCAAATATGCCAGATGGTCGGACTATATCTGTATAATGCAGTAAAAATGAGGAAAATAACTTTGAAAAAGGTCAGTCAGTACTTGAAATTAGCCTAGTTTGCTTGTCTAGGACAAGGAAAAATTTTTGATTGATGAGTAAAAGAAAAAACCCTGGTTCATTAATTTAACTATAAAGTTGGATCCTTCATAAGTTATCATGTTGATATGACTACCTAATGACTCTTGCAAGATTATCAATAATAATGTTACAATAGATTGTACATGAGCTATTGATATGAGTACACAGCGACTCTTGCAAAGTGAATGACAATATTACTCTTCAAATGAAGAGTAAATCAGCTATTGATGCGACTAATAGTGATTCTCTCACAAGTCGCAAGTCAATATCTTATTACAGTTTAAGAGCGATTTCAATAGAGATATAAATCAGGGTTGCCAATATTGAAACCGGTTGGACCTCAAAACACAACAAAAACAAAGAATCGCGAGTGACATTTTGTGCATCTTGTTGCTTGTTTGTTTACGTGTGAGGGGTGAAGAAATGGTACAAAAGAATTTGTTCTCAAAAATAATCTCATGTCAAGATCAGAGAACAATGGAAACTGTACAATACAAGGTGTCCCACAATTATCTAGCCCATTTGTTTCTAGTGCTGAATCTGCAGTTCAAAGTCAGAAAAGTAGAAAAATAATTTTTTTTGCTAAAGTGGAAGGAGTTGTTTAAGTGGCTAGAATATAATATTGAGACTGGTGTGGCAAGATTTTCAGTATGTCCACAGTTCAAAAGATTATGTGATTAATCATCAGGTGTGGTTGTTAATGGGTTCAAAGAACAATTTCGTCACAAAACTTTCAAGTTTAACAACAGATTTGCTCCACATTTGAGGTGCATGGAAGCATAAGATGTACAAGAACACCCAGAAAATTCTTCTATGGCAAAGTGTCTAAAGAGGATGGACAAAAAACTGTGTGGCTATAATCTGACCATGCTGATAGGTGAAATTTTTGAATTACTTGTGAGCCACCTTAAAATATTTCAAGCTCTGGTTATAGTTAATATGTTATGTAATAATTTATTTACTAACAAAAAACATATTGTGCTATCTGGCAGTTGATGACATGTTTCGGTTTCATTCCTTTAGGTGTACCAACACTTTTACTAAGTTTAGAGAACATTTTAAAGATCTAAACACACAATTATGAGCAAGCTATGTAATACAAAGTGATGTACCATCTCACAAAACAGTGTAAACAAAGACTGGCTGGTAGATGTATGGTGCTGGTGCGAAACAAAAAAAACGAGTGGTGTGGGAGGGATACGTGTGCCAAACTATCGGGTATACTGAGCCATTGGATGTCAAATTATTGGGTTTTTACTGTAATTTGAATTTAATGATAATCTCTAATGACTTTTTACAGCTCATCTTTATCAACTATTTCTAGCCTGTGGCCAGGTCAGTTTAGTGAATTCCTCCCTCTTCCTCTATTCTTCCACCATTCTTACTCCTCTAATTGCTTCCATTCTTCTCCTTCCATTTGCACATTTTCTGTTATCTGCTAACCACATCTTTTTTCTTGGTCTCCCTTGTGGTATTTCCCTGAATAAAGTCCAATTTTTCTATAGGAAGAACAGTAGAATTCACAAACAATGAATGTAAGTAACTAAAATTTGACATTATAGAAATTAGTTTAGTTTGAATGAATTATTATATATATTTAATCTAAAAAGTTATAAGAACAATCGTAGTACTACTTCCTTATAGATTACTCAATAATTTGTCTTTATATTATTAATTGTACGGACTTACGATGTAATAATATTATCATTTACACCATTATGGCAACATAAGATACAACAGTGGAAGAGTTATAAATTAAATGTATTATATGTCCACGTTTATTTTATTAGAACCGATCACTATAAACCATAAAACAAATTATTATTTTGCTAACCTTCTAAAAAAGGGCAAAGAAAATATTTGTTTCAAATAAAATTTATTTATTTTTTATACTCCGGCGAGTGAACACTATTTGCATTGGGTATTGGCGTCATCAACTGAATAAAGACTCTCTGCCGAGTAGCCATTTTTAATTATTTATAAAGGCTACCATTTATAAAGCTCAGCTTTGTTTCTTTAATTTAAACTGATAAGATATATTTAGATCATCAAAAAAGTTATCAAATGGTTACTTTAATAACCAAAACTCAATTTTAAAAATATTTAAAACTACTAGCTTGATTTTATATAAGTTAAAAAAATAAAAAATAGGGCCTACCGTGTGTTAGCTAAGAAAATTAAAAGCGTGTTTGTTTTCGTGTTTAATTTGTGTCGTTATATAAAAAATCAGACCAAAATAAAGTAATATAAAGTGATTATTGGTAACGGAAGTTTGGTGGGTAAAAATTAGGCTACTTAGAAACGTGAGAATTGTGAAAGACCTGCAAAGTATATTAGGCAGTGGATACTTTATGTAAATCTTTATTCGTGTGTATGATTAATAATTAAAAAGTGTTTGTGGAAGTGATATAATATATTTGATTTTCAATTTTTGCGTGTGTATCAAGAAAAGAAGTAACCTATTTGAACCCTAAGACTGTTGTGTTGGCTAGGCCTAAGTCCTGAAATTTGATGTGAATCTAATTTTTTTCCCCCCTGAAAATGAGTCTCTCGAAACCCAACCAAAAAGATCGAAGACCAGAAAAGCTTAGTGGTTCCAAATCAAGAAGAGAAGTCTGCACACACCAAAGACAAGAAGCTATAATCAACTTGGTAGAAGGACTCTAAAAGAAAAAAAGAGAAGAACTCATCAACAGACAGCGCAATCCTCCTAAATTATCACCTGGGTTCCTGCCACTCAAAAGCGGTGTTATCAAATTAGCAGCTGAATTGCTCCAAATAAGCAAGAGTAGTGTGAGGCAGTGAGTATTTTGTACTTTTTTAAATCATAAGTTGTTTTTTTTACGTTACTCTACCTTTGCAAGGAGTGTTTTGTCCATGACTCGTAGTTCCCACCATTTATAGTTAAGAACAGGGTGAAATATGTATCAACATAGCCTGGTTTTCTTCCTATTTACATAGTTTCAAATAGTTACATACATTATAAAAGGCTACAGGAATAGTATGTAAACACATACTGCAGAACTACTGTGATTACAACTCAAATACTACCTAACAAAACTATTATTCACATAATGCTGTTGGATAGTATGCTATGCATTCCTTGAACTGATAGTTCCAAGTTGTGGTCATAGATTGCACTTCACTGCACATATGAGTGGGGTTTTTATTACTATAACAACCCTGCATTTCACCCTCCAAGTAACTCAAGTTCAGTGATTCTTAAAGCAAATAATAGCATTTATTGTGCGTTTTTTTCTTGTTTTCATTCTTTATAAACAAATGCAAGGAGAAAAGGTTTATTTGATAATTAAATAGTAGACATAGTGAATTTAGCTGATGGTATAGATGACAATGAAGATGAAAGCTATGTTATAGTAGGCTTATCTCGCAAACGTCGACATGAAAATATTATAGGGCCTAAATGTCTCAATTATAAATTTATGTTTGAGTGGTAAACACTTGAATGGTTCATTACATATAGGCTATTATACTTTCTAATGTATAGACTATGGTACATAGTGATATTATCTCGCAGGTAGGCCTATAGTCAATAAAATATAATTTTGTAGTAAATTTATCTACAAATCAGGTAGCATTAAGAATGTGGATTATTCATGATGAAGCTATTCATTATGAGCTTATATGCACATTTTATTGAACACAACAACACCTCACCTAAATCTACATAGTCAGCTGATTGTGTGAGTTTATTGTTTATTATTTGAATGACTTTTTTGTTTTTGCCTTTAGCTCAGTACTTTTACACAGAACTCATATAAGAGCACTTTAAAAGATATCTCACTAGATTATCAGAATAATGAATAATGTGGCTCCAAACTTGTCTTTGAACTTTTAAGATCCAATGTGTGCCTGTGGAGAGATTAATTTTTTAAATCCCTAAAATTGGCTGATTTCTGTAGGTACTTATCTCGGCCCAGTACTGAGAGTTTTAAATAGTTTAAAATAATAAAGGATAACTATTATATATAATAATACTTTACTATCACAATTACTTACCAATAACTTAACCTAACTTTTAAATAGTAGGCTAGTAATCAAACAATATAATGGTGCTAGGAAAAGATTTCATATACTACATTAAAATTGAAAGGATCATGAGTAAAAACACATTTTTGTAATAACAATGTTAGCAAATTGCTTAGATGAAAAAATAACAAAAGTTTTTCAAATACCAAATTATATTATAGGCCTAATGTTAGTAATCATTTTCTTTTCTTTGGGTTTTTAGGGGTATGCAGGGGTGGTAATTTAGTTAACATATTATATGTTATTTCCTAGAGAAAAAGTGTCTTATATGTATTGGTTTCTAAGCACATTCCCCCCTTCCACCCTATCACACTTCTATTCAACAATTATTTCAAAGATTTTTTGTTATCCCTTACTCACATGATTTGTTGCTCTGAGAGGGTGACATGCTAATGGGTAACCTTGATAAGCCTCAGGTTCCTTGCACATACCTATACTAATTCGCAATCACCCACAGTTACTACCTTATTAACTGTTTGTTTTGTATTATAATTGAGGCCGGTATGTGTGAATACATATAAATGTTTTAGCTGGAGTAAGCATGTGGACGACTGCAAGAAACTCACTAAAGAAAATTGGGACAGAGAGATGAAGATGGATGTCAATGACAGACACCCACCTTTAATAATCATCTTAGGCGATGATGATGATGAATATATGAGTCCAACTCTGGTGATGATGTGGAAGAAGTTCTTGCTACACCTCTAGACAAGTCCAGGGGTGATAGTAACTAACTCCTAAATTTGCTAACATGTTTTTACGGACATTAAATTATTCTAAAAATCATTACCTTATCAAAATATTAAATAAGTTAAGATCTTACACATCCAACATATTATATTGTATAACCATTAAGTACAAAATAATTTTAAAAGAAAGTGAAAAAGTACAAAAGAAAAAAAAAATAGTTTTGATTTTTTCCAAGCATGAATTAAAAAAGTTATTTTTTAATTAAAAAAAATTCAAACAGTTATTTATTATTTGTATACATTTTCTTGGTTTCAAAACTTTGCTTGTCAAAAGTAACAGCTGCTTGACATATGGTATTTCAAAACATATGTTTTGGGTAGGGATACGTTTTAAAAATCTAGTAACTTTTCCAGAAATTTCCTGCTGTTCTTCCTACAGAAATCAGACTGTACTTCACCATCATTCACTTTGGTTTTCTCTCCTTTTCCGTCCTCACTACATGCCCATACACTCTCATCCTTGCTTTCTCTATTTCATGTAGGCCCTACTCCCTGTAACCCCACTCTTACCCAGATAAATTTCACACCATTAAAATGAAAATCATTTTGTAAACTTTCTTAACTAAGGCACAGCCATCTTAATGTCAAAGATTGATTCATATTTGTGTAGAGAACTTAGCATTTAACTAATATTTCAGATTTATCAATGCACAACATAAAAGTGTTTATAATAAGTAGGCTTAATAGACACACATTCAGTTATTAAATTTCAAAAAGTGTCTTCTTTAATTTTTGATTTTTTTTTCAAATAATTTGTTTGACTTTTTTTAAATTATTGTTATAAATTAAATTATTCAAACACTTACCTACTCTTTGAAAATAAATTAAAATGTAATCTTTTAATTTGATATCCAATCACAATGATGAGTCATTTCATACCTTTTCTGTATAAAGCCTACTTATACCCTATGTATGTATATCAAACTTGTCTTTTTTTCCCCCTTAAACCTAAAATGGCCGGTGGTGTTCTTTTATCCTATGTGGGTTCTCTTTTTGCTTATGAGTATTAAAAACTATTTCTCACTTATTCTGCTTTTATTTAATGTACCCAACAATAAGTGTTTTCATCACATTTATATCACAAATAATCAATGTCAATGTAGCAACAAAAATATGTAAATAAAAATAAATATAATCTATTTGAGATGTCTAGCATAAGTCTGCTTATAATAGTGTATAGTAGAAGAAAACGATAGTATAAGTATTTTAAATGAAAAAAGGGCTACTGTGATTCAATTTTATGAGTATTATGTATGACTTATTTACTATTCATTAGTAATCAAAACATAGTTCAATAATTTTTCAGATTCAAAAATGAAATATTTCCTTGCAAAAATGATAAGTATCCTAAAAACCTTATACTACTACTGAACAGGTAGACTAGTAGTTATCTTTAAAACAAATAATCAGGTAAGAATCAAATAGCTAAAGCTATTATTTATATGTTTTAGTAGGGATTTAGCCGCATCTAGATATCATATTCTGAAAATTGAAAAATTACACTTGGACAAGGGAATCGAACCCAGGCCCTTTGGCTTAGTATGCCAATGCCCTAACAACCGAGATATCCAGGAATTGTCCCATGTCCAGGGTCATTCTTCACTCATATTTTAAGGCAGAGTCTATGATGGACGTGCTGAAATCGTCGGCTACAAATGTGTGATTTATTAAGATCACAGGCTCTCAGATAACGCAGCCACCTTCGTGATCTTAATAAATCACACATTTGTAGCCGACGATTTCCGCACGTCCATCATTGACCATTGACTCTGCCTTAAGATATGAGTGAAGAATGACCCTGGGCACGAGACGATTCCTAGATAGCTCAGTAGTTGGTGTACTAAGCCAAAGGTCCCTGGTTCGATTCCCGTGTCCAGGTGTCATTTTTCAATTTTTAGAACAAAATAATCAGGTAGCCTAGTATTTACAATCTTTAATACAAGTGAACAGGTAGCTTAGCACCACTAGTGTGCATTGTGCTAGCTCATAAGACCAATGGTTACCTTGAGAACTTGTATTGCTGTTGTACGAACGTCAGAATAATTCACATAGCAAGCAGTATATTCAATCCATTGCCTGACTAATGCTTCATCTTCATCACTTTTACCAAACTGTTGGCACTTGTGATCTTTTGCCAGTGTTATGATGCTTGTGCCAAATCCTTTGAGTGGATTGTGATTTTTGAGCCCATCAATGAGTGAAATCTGAAATGCAGTAAGCATATAAACAAGATAGATTTATTAAAGAAAACTACTAGACATAGAAGTAATAAATAGAATTTAATGGTGTTTTTTAGGTTTCTTTGAAAGCTGTGTGATGCTACACTAACAAAGCCATTTTCTGCAATTGTTACAATTAAATCACATTCAATGTCAACTTCATGTGTGGCAAGCTTTTTTTTTTATAGTTTCTTCTTGCTCTGGAGTTGTAGAATAGCTCCTACAACCAATTACAATTAATAACACCAAAAGCAACTTTTAATGTCTTGAAAAGAAAACATCAAATACCTATAGGCCTATTTTTTTATTGAAATTTTTGAGGAGCATGCTAGCTGTCACCAGAAGAGATAGGATTATGAATTAAGCTGTAAGGTCAAGAGTTGGGTTACAGGGGGTACATGAGATAGTAGAGGAAGCTAGGATGAGATGGTATGGACACATAATGAGAATAGAAGGGGATATGATTCCAAGAAGATTAATTGATATGAAGTATGTAGGGAAGAGGCCACAAGGAAGACCAAGGAAGAGATAGGAGGCACAGATAGCAGCAAGTGTGCAAGTGAGAGGAGCAGAGTGGAAGAGTGTGCAGGGGGAAGGAGGGAGGAATATGGAGGTATTTTGCTTAACAGACCCGACCACAAGCTGGAACAGTTGATGATGATGATTTTTATTCTTTTAAAATATTATAAATTAAAAATACTTTAGTACAATATTATACTAAAGAGGTAAGTGGTTGTTTGTGTGATGAATATGAATACGGAAAAAACATTATTTAAGTTTTGTAAAATCTCATATTGATGTATGCAGTTAGGGTTTTTTATTTTTCATCTTAAACAGTGTCATAAAGTTAATGCTTGAGTACCTATATGATATTAATTAGCTCTGATTAATTATGTTTTGTATGTTTGCACGTTACCTCAAATACTTAGTGAATCATCATTATCCAGTAAGTAGACCTACAAAAAAACATGTTTTATTTTAATTTTATTTAAACTAATGTGGGAGTTAGAATCTCGAACTTCTCACTGGCAATGCCACTTGGTTCCTTCTTGGCTCCAAGTTGGCAGTTTCCAATAATGTATTATTTTCTCCAAAAACTACAATGTTTTAATATGTTCAAGGTGCTGAATCGGTAACTTAAAACCCTGTGTTAATAAAAAAAAAAGTAATGTTACTACGGAATTGATATCTTCTTAGGGCTATGAAGAATGTGGACAAAGCTATTCTGAAGAGCGGATATAGCAAACAACGGTTAGGCTATAATATACTTTCTCTGAATGTCAAAAACATGTGTTCTTTGTTACACACTTTGCTAAAATGCATTATTATTCACAAGCAACACACCAAGAATTTGGAAAATAACAGTTTTCTTTGTGTTAGTTAGTTAGAAGATGTTCAAGAAGTTTATTTAGTTATGATATAAAAATAATTAGATACAATCAGTAGATTTGGTATGGAAAAAACTAAAATTTGACCTACTGATTAATTTATGAACACATCAGTAGCGTTATGTGGATGGACGTTTGTTTACCCGAGTTCTGAGGTTAAAAACCAATATCGAGCAATGTATCCTTCATGACATAGGTGAGAAAATGTTTGTCTAAGCGGCCTACTAAAAAACCTACCAAAAATACACTTAATTTTGGCATATGCCAATTCTTGGTGTGTTGACTGTGAATAGTAAAAATAATAATTATACATTTTGGCAGTATTAGATAAGAAACGAAAACATGTTTTTTTTAGCATTTGGTATAAACTATCCTCATTAACAACCATAGCTGCACTCAAATCAAGTCTAATTCCTACCTCCCAGATCAGCCAAGAGTGCACTTTACTACACTTACACTAATAGTTCTACAGGGAATAGTAGGCCTATGCATCTCTGTTTATATTACAGAAACTCTTTCTTTGTCACACTAAATACGGTAACAAAAAAAAATACTAACAAGAATTTGTAATTTTTCTAGATAATTATAAAGTAGAAAATGTACTAACCTATGTATAGAAGAACATTCGGCAGATTTAAAACTGAACAGATGGTGTCAACGTCTTAAAGTAAAATAAGCTTGCACTTTCCAGCAATCTCTTCAAATTACTGTTTCATACAAAACATGTTTTTCTATCTACATAGGGCTAATATATTTAAATTTAGTGTCGTATTTATTTTACTTTGCAATAATTAATATATTTATAATGAAAACTGCCCTAACCCAACAAAACCTCACATTCCAAATCTCAATACAAAAAGTTAAAATGAGTTGGAATTTTAATATTTAAAAAAAAATATTGTTAATGAGAAGTTTCAAAGTGCGGGTAAATAGCAACTTAATCATTATTGATTTACTTCTTTTCAGGAAGACTGGTGGTTAATACTGTCGGTTGCCCCACTTCCGTTTTATAGAAATGTTCAAAATGTTCACTTTGTAACCTACGAGGTCATCTTGTCAGTAAAACAATCTTATATTAAAAAATACAACACTGATATTGCAAAACTACTAGTTTATTTAAATTCCATGTACCGCTCACATAATAATTGTAAGAAAATGGTGCCATAATGAATACCTTAGGTATTTTAGTGAAAGAAGTTTTAGGGAAAAACTTGATGATGATGCATGGAAGTTTAAGTTTTGTTAGGTTGGGATGGAAACTTTATAATAAACATAGGTCTATCATATATTGTGTAGATCGGTCCAAAATACTTATAATACTGAGGTGGGACTATTTCAACCCTATCTAAGTTATACTAAAACAATCTCCTGGCAAACAGCATGAATTCCTAGAAGGTAGATCAATTAAAATAGCCATTATTCAGTTAGTCGAGCATATCATCGACAAAACTAAGCTGATAGTTTTTGATAAGGATGGATCAGGAAATGATTGTCAGCTTAGTATAGCTATATGGAAAACAGTTGGAGAAGGTGAATGTTTTTGTGTGTTTGGGCAGTGTGTTTTGTAAAATGGAAGGATAGATGGTGAAGTACAGATGGGTGAATGCATCTCAGAGAGTAGTTGGATGTTGTGGACTATTACAAAGAATGAAGTAGTATCGAAAGAGGCAGTATATAAAAGTGTGTTATAGACGCCAACATTATTTTATGGATGTGAAGTGTGGATTTGTTTGGAGAAACACAAAAGCAGGGTGAATGCAGTTGAAATGAGATATCTATGAAATGTTTGTGGAAAAACTCGTATGGACAGAGTCAATAATGAATGGGTGCTGAAAGAATGTAGTGTAAAAGGTAATAAAATAGTTCAATGTAAAAGAAGCATGTTATATTAGTCTGGGGAAGTTGTGTGGATCGAGTGACGAAGCAAATATATGAAGGTAGAGTGTGTGGAACAAAAGGATGGGGTAGGTCTTGTAAGGTGTGGCTAAATGTGGTAGACAAGTATGTGAAAAGGAGAAACATTAAGGCCGTGTCTGAATAGTCCGTCTAAGAGCCTTGGTACCCATGTGCACTTTAAAGTTGCAATGGCGTCGGCTGAAAAGCCGGAAGTGATTTTTGATGGTATCTGAATTCTCTTAAAGTGTACAATTGCACTCCTTATGGCGCACTTTACTAAGGAGCACATACGACTTGCCCTTTATCGCGCACTTTAGTTAAATTAGCTTTTTATATTGAATGAAAGTATTATATATTTTGTGAAAATGGAATAAAACATTCACATAATGTTAAATAAAACTAGTATGGTTTGTTCTTTGTTTATATACATGAAGTTAAACGGTTAAATTTCTCTATCTAATGTGAAAATCTCTCTCAAAAGGAACTTTATTTACGAGTTAAAAGATCTTCAGTAAAATTTGTTTGAGAATAATACTTTACATATATAAGTAAATTAATTAGGGCAATATATATATTTATATAATATAAGTATATATTATTTAACAATTTCTCTACATATGCAAAAATGTTTGACACGCTCTTTGGTATCCCTGTGTAAATCGCGCTCCTTTTGGCGCGTAGCTTTAATTTCTTTGTTTATTCAGCATTCACTCATTCCAGAGAAATGTTTAAAAACAAGAGATCAACATGTAAATTAAGTAATTTATTTTTGAATTCCTATAGGCCTATGTATTTATCTGGCAATATTTTTACATGTTTTAAAACAACTTGATATTAATGTAAGTTAGGCCTAGTTTGTCAGCTTCCCAAAAATTTTAAAGTTTATAAAACTGTGATAGGATTGACCATTTTTGGCGCACGTTTTCCAAATACGTTTTTTAACAATAACATATAAAGGGGATAAATAAATAAAAACCATAGTTTAACCTCATTTTACTTTTGTTTACTTTTGATTATATTGCTCTTTTTTTATTATGATTATTATAAAATATCATCAACAGTATACAATTGATTTTATTCTTTACAGGGAAAGTAGAACAAACCTTAAGGTTCGTAGAATTAAGGAAGATAAATGATAAATATGAATTTGCGCCTTAAAAAAAAGTCACCATTAACAAAACATTATCAAAATTCATCATCGTTGCCAAGGAAACGCATATTTTATAATTAGCCACCAGATGGCTCTAGCTGAACATTGATGTCCGAAAACTATCATGCACCCTATGTGCTTAGGGGCACCAGAAACTTGTTTTATTAATGTGCGCAGTAAAGTGCACAAGTGCGTAGGGGACAAACTATTCAGACACAGCCTAAGAGTTTTAGGAATAAAAAGAGCATGTATAACTCAGTGTGTGAATGCTGTTGAAGGGAAGCGAGTATGCAAGAATAGGGTAGTGTGGAGAAAGTTGATGAGGATGAGTTAAAAACGGAGTTTTTTAGCTACATGCACAGTTCTTGCCTCCTCAATAAGGGAAGTGATTAGGAAAGTATACATGATGCAAAATTTACAAAACATATTAGTGTTACGGTATTTAATTCTATGTATTATTTTTGTGTGTATGATATGAGTATATGCATATAACCTAAAGAGGTAGTAAGATGTGGTGGTAAAAAAATATGAGTATTGCCTGAATAGATCAATTTCATTTGACTTTACCTCACTATCGACTTCACTACATATATTTTGAACTGGAATACCAAGATAACTGCAAACGTTAGATAAACATTCTCTGTTACATACAACCATAATTATTTATATATATTAATAATATTTTGTATTTGTCTACTTTCACTTTAAAGTGGTCCTAAAGGCTTTGTTGTCACTAGTTTTTACGATTATAAACAAACTCAAATCCAATTATGTCATATATAAGGTGTGTACTGTGTACCATCCCCTCAAAACTAGTATTTACATTAATAAATTTCTCGAAGAATTTTTCTTATGCTGGAATAGATAATAATTAATCGCTTGTATCTATTTTTTTTTTAAAGAAGATAGATTGACCATTGAAATTGTGCCAGGAATAAGAGATTTTGATAGTTTATTTGGTTGCGACTAATTGATTAATTTTATCAACTCAATGGTTTACGGTGAATCGATTATCAAATAATCGATTTTTAAACATATTAACTTTAATTTAAGATTAATCAGAAAAAGAACTTACAAAACAGAAACCACAAGGAAGGGAAAAAAATCACTTTAACAAAGCGAAACTTTTCTGATCGAAACTCTGTTGACAAGGAATTTGACGTTGGCTCTTATCAATGGTTTAGTCCTGGGGGGG
>CABFWB010005293.1:0-28642 GCA_902151455.1 Timema bartmani | reverse complement strand
GGGGGGGGGGGAGGCACTCGGGTGTTAATTCTCTTAATTCTAAGTAAAAGTATAAGTTGAACATTAGATGATCATTTTAACGTTCAAAATTTAAGAATATATTTTAATGGTTTTAAAATTACAAATACTATATATATAGTGGTTATGTAGCTCATTCTCTTAATATTATGATCATGAAGACGATATGAAGTGATTTTGTCTCCACAGCTGACCGACGACACAGCAACAAGGTACGTGGGTTAGTGGGTTCCATTGCTTCAAAGGTGGACCATTTAATTTGATGAACATTAATTATGAAACATAAGTTATAATAATAAAAGCATAATGGAGTAATTATTAAGATTATTACATTAAAAACCACATCCGCACTCGGTTGAACTACAAGGAAGTAATATCACGCAAATTTGCCATAGTTTTAAGAGACTCTGGAATAGGTCTTTCTCCACATTCTTCTATTAACTAAAGTAAAACCTAAAACATACGGGCTTCTTAAAATACTTTTGATGCCAGAATCACCTAAAGACAAAAGCTATGAGCAACTATTTCGTATATTAAAGAGTCATTTTAGTCCACCGTAATCTGTGGTGTCGGAGAGTGTGGTACTCAACCAACTAATACATTTCTGCACCGTTGAAACAATTGCAGCTGACATAAGAGTTGCTTGGCTCCTGAGATGCATAGGCCCAGTCGCCTACCAGGTCTTAACAGATCTCTGCTCACCGGTCACACCAGGCACCAAGACTTTCACCCAACTAAAGACTCTCCACAAAACTCACAACGCTCCCACAAGATCAGTGTACGAAGAGCGTTCTGCCTTTAGTTATCGCAAACAGCGTGCGGGAGGGTCCTACGCGGCCTTCAGCCTATCTTTACGTCATCTTGCCGCCCCTTGTAGCTTCGGAACATTCCTGGATGACGCCCTCAAGTCACAGTTTTATCACATCTCGTCGGACATGGTTCACGACAAGATCAGGAATGAAGAGGGTAGCTTCAGCTCCATGGTTGCACTCGATACGAGATCCCTGGACCAGTCACTGCACCGGCCAATGCCAGTGACAACCCTAATCTGATCAACGAGGTTCACCCATATCAAAAGAAGAACAAGAAATTTAAGAAAAAGTTCCAATCCAGTCAAGGACCAAAACCGCAGCTCTCGTAAGGACCCAATCATCAGCCGTCTCAAAGCGCGCTATGTGCAGGTTGTGGTGGGCCTCATAAAAGGTCTAATTATCCCTTCAAAAATGCATAACTGTCATTTTAGAGGACATATTGATAAGGTTTGTCGCAGGGTCAAAAATTTCTCTCAGCATCAAGGAGGTATCCGTCAAATTCAAAAGGACATACCTCCAGCATCTGTCCAAGCTACTACATCTTGTAACTTGTACTGTAACCCCCCTCACCCCCTTTCTGTACACTTATGCCCATAAACAACAGACAGGTTGATTACAAGAGAGTTTTATTTTTTATTCAACAAATAACAATACTCAAAGAGAGAGAGAAAGAGAGAGATATGCCTAGCGTTAGATGCAAACATCAAACACAATGGCCATTACAAAAAACAATGTCATTATTAAGACCTGGGGCAAGACCCCGAGCTCAACGATGACCGACAAAAGAATCCAAATACATTTATAGTTAAATTGACCCTCGTACGATTCAGTTCAGAATAATTATAATGACGAAGATAGAAATAATAACCTACAGGTTTAGGCATCACCTTAACGGAATTACCTCGCCGCCACCAGTGACTCTTAATTTTCTAAAGTATTTGGCAAGGTGCCCTAGATAAAAGTTTATCTTAACAGCCTTTCTAAGACGCAATAGAAATATACAACAAAAATGCATCATAGAAAGATTTACTATAGTTGAGTAACCTATAAACTAACAAAGCTAGTAGACGAAACATACGGGCTCGCGGCCCCTGGTTTGACAACAAAGTATCAAACTGCAATAGATTAAATTCTCAATAATACAAGAAACACAATCATTAGCATGATGTGACTAAAGTACCAGGAGGGTATAATTCAATAAATTATTTAGGTAAACAAAGATTAAATCTTAATCTAATATTACCAAACAGTAATTTTGAAATCATTATTGCAAAACGGAATTTTGAAACAGACAAACTAAACCTATCAAACACTAAAGTGTTTCACCTAGAGCATGTAGCGAAATGTGTACTGGCACAATAGAGTCCTGCCAATGTATACACACGAAAACAATCACGTGCTCCCAAAGCGCGGGAAGCAAGGGTGGGAAGAGGGATAAAGAGAAGTGCACTATTCTGGAACTTGCTCGCTCAGCCTCAGCATAATTCAAACCGCGCGCCACACAATAGAACTGTTACTATCGCGACACTCTCGTTGGCACGCACGGATCTGCGCATGTCGATCGTCTCTTGTTTTTTCTTTGGGCGAGGCACCCTCGGAGGCGGATACCAAACCATGGTCTCTCAGTTCAGTTAGATTTTACTCGAGCCGCGATGTGTACGTTGTGTGGAGCCTTCGTTGGGACGAGCCAAATGGGGGCAGAACCGGTGAGCCAAACAATCCTTTTCCTTCCATGTTGTAACAAGGTTACAGTACGTGGTCAACAGTAGTCAGGCACCAGCTAGCAGCAGTGTTCAGTTGAAAGTCTATGGTGTACCTCTCACCATGGAAGTTGATACAGTGGCCAGCGCTAGTCTTATTGGTGAGCCAGTGTACCTTGCAGGTTTCAAACACCTTCCTCCGGTGAGTACCACTCCACTTCGTGGTTGTATTGGGCACGAATTAGATCTGTTGGGGGAAACCCCTGTTAGAATTTCTTATCAGAGGCAGTCTGCTACGTTACCCCTAGTAGTGGTTCGGGGCTCCTTTCCCTCCCTATTGGGCATATCTTGGATCAGCCATATTAATCTGGATTGGAATACTATCTTTCCCATCAACTATGTTTGGCAGGTACAAGGTGATGTGGTGGGCCTGCTCAGGAATAAATATCCCTCAACCTTAAAAGGGGTACCAGGGGACATTAAGGGTGTGGAAGTTAATGTAGTTCTGAAAGAGGGAGCCATTCTGGTATTCTATAGCCCTCGTGTCATTCCTACTTTTTTGAGGAATGCTGCCAAGAAGGCCCTTGAGGAAATGGAATCAAGGTGTTTTATTCAGAAAACCAATAGTCACACCTGGGGAACACCTCTGGTAATAGTTCACTGGGCCAACAAATCTGCACGGGTGTGTGGAGATTTCAGCGTGACAGTAAACTCTCAGTTAAATCTTGAGCACTATCCCTTACCGGTTATTGATGACTGTTCAAGGTTCTGTTTTCAGTATACTCGATCTCACCCAGGCTTACCAACAACTAAAGTTGGGACCAGCTTCTTAGGAGATTTTGACTTTGAACACTCCGTATGGCCCATACAAGTGCCTTCGCTTTCCATATGGTTTGTCTTTGGCTCCAGCCATCTTTACAAAGCCTCATTAGTCAGGTATTGGAAGGTATTGATTGTTTTATTTATTTGGATGACATATTAGTGTCAGGTAACACAGGTGAAGAATGCCTAAATAAAGTTGAAGTTATTCTACAAAGGTTTGTGGAATATAATGTCACTGTCAAATTAGAAACTTGTCATTTCTTAAGGCCAAGGGTTAGATTTTTGGGTCACATTTTGGATGCCCAAGGGCTGAATCCAGATCATAACCACATCCAGGCTCTCCTCCAAGCCAAAGAACCTTCATAAAAATCTGAACTTCACTCGTTCATTGGGTTTGTAACCTTTTACGCAAAGTTCATCCCCCACATGTCCACTATGCTTCGTCCATTGTTTGCATTGCTCAAGCAGGATGTGAATTGGGAGTGGGGATCTGAGTAACAAAGGGCTTATCACCAGTGTCTTCAGGAATTGAATGGCGATCAGTTGCTCATTCCTTACTCTACGGGCTTGCCACTTAGAATGACGAGTGATGCCTCTCAGTATGGTGTGGGTGCTGTCATCTCCCAAATCTTTCCCGATGAGGCGGAACGCCCTATCACTTTCGCATCTAAGACCTTCTCCAATGCCGAGAAAAACTACCAACAGCACGAGCGTGAGGCTGCAGCTATTATTTTTGGACTTAAGAAATTTCGATAATATCTGTTTAGCGGACCTTTTGAGTTATGCACTGTGTTGGTGTCTATATTTGGGTCTTAAGCTAAAATGCGACCTCTCATTGGTTTTCGCCTACAACGTTGGGCGATCCTGTTGTCAGCCTACCAGTATAAGATCACATTTCGAAAATCTGAACTGATTCCTCATGCCGATTTTCTTAGCTGAAACCCTCTCCCCGATCAGACTGCGGTAGAGTCTGACATCTTCCAGATCTACTTGGTGTCCCTGGGACCTCTCACTGTGGTACAGGTGGCCACCGAGACCAGAAAGGATCCCATATTGAGTCAAGTGCTCACATATGTCCTCAACGGTTGGCCTAATGTGGTGCCCGATTAAGATCTTCGCCCTTTTAATCGGCGAGCCCTGGAATTGTTGGCAGAATCTGATTGTTTATTGTGGTTGTCTAGGGTCATTGTCCAGTCAGCGCTTCGTCCCGAAGTCCTGGAGCTCCTCCATGAGCTTCATCATGGCTCTAGTCACATGAAGAACCTAGCACGTGGCTTTGTGTGGTGGCCAGGTCTCGATGACGAATTGGAAGCTAGGGTAAACAGGTGTGGTGTTTGCCAATCACTACAGTCTCACTACAGTCAACTGCTCCTCACGAGCCTCTGATTCCCTGGTCCTGGCCTACTAGAAGGTGGCAAAGGATTTATATTGATTTTGCCGAATTTGAAGGTAAGACTATACTCATTACTGTAGATGGTCTTTCTAAATGGCACGAGGTCCGCATCATGAACGAAGGCACCTCAGCAGAGCACACTTGTGAAGCTCTGCGCTTAATGTTTACAGGCTGGGGGCTGCCCGAGGATATCGTATCTGACAACGGTCATCCTCATCAGCTGCATCCACTAGTTTTCTGTTTAACAATGGAATTGTACTTCTACCTTCTCCTGTTTACCACCCCCAATCTAACGGTTTGGCGGAGATTGTCGTTAAGACAACCAATGACAGCTCTCATGAAACAGTTGTTTGATGTTTCTACTAAATCCAGAACCCTTCAGCATAAAGTAGATGCCTTTCTTTTGGAATATCCCAACACGCCTCACACCGTAACTAAGGTTACACCAGCTGAAGTATTTTTGGGGCGAAAGCCCCACATCAAGCTTTCACTTCTCCACTCACCCATGGTTCTCAAGCAAAGAGTGAAGGAGGCTCAGGCAAAATTCACTGCTTCCCAATCTTCCAAGGTCACACATTTATTCCCAGGTGACCTCGTGTGGGTGCGTTCCGTCACTCATCGCAAATTCAAGGCGGTTTCAGGTGATAATTCAGCATAGAGTCTCAACTGTCTCATATCTAGTGATTGTTGGTGGACGCTCTAAACAAATTTCAACATCTCATCTACGCCTACAGGACCCCAAGGCTGTTCCAGTTGAGTTTTCATGGGAGATGGTCAAGTAGGCCATTCCAGCACCTATGCCTACCCCTACAACTGCTGGACTTACACCGGGCCCGCTAATTCAGCCACATCCGGTTGCTGACCACTCGCTGCCGTAACTACGTTTATACACCTTTTAAAGCACTGGGGTGGCGCCCCGGCAGCTAAGAACCACCCTGGCTCGACTACACCACTGGCTCTAATTTAGATTTTGAATTTGGAAATAAAGATATTTCCTAGAGTGAGAGTGAATATGAATATGAAACTAAATTGCTGGATGTAAGTGACAAAATAAATATAGATGATTACCGTATCTTATGTAAAAATTTACAAATAAAAAAATTACAGTCTACTATGTGAGTCAGGCCGGTGCTAAATAATTAAACAATGATTTTGACATACGATTTTTGAGAATAAAAACCAATCATTTGTTCATCTCGTCATTGATGACATATCTTCAGTGGACAGGAAAGGTTTTGTTAGCACATTGCCTTCTACGTTTGACATAAATCACACAACCAGGGGAGGGGGTCAGGCTATTTGATATTTGGAGTAAGCTTAAGCATGTTCAGAGTTGGCTGAATAAAGAAAAATATTATTTTACATTTTAAGTTTAATTATTACCTGTTTTTTATTTATTTGTGAATATTTGTTTAGTTAATTATTTGTTAAAATGTCCACTTTAGTCCCATGTGCTTTATCACCAAGTCCAATATAACCCCCAAATTGTAGTGGCACCCACATAATTTTTTCCATGAGGTGGGAAGGGGGGGGGGGAGTAAGATATATTCTTTCATCCACATGCACACGCGTACGCCTGGAAACTTTTGCAGTCACTGGCATTATACTGGTAATGTAAATATACTAAAAATCAAGAAATTGCAAAGAGGGAGAATTAGTTTCAACCTTAATTCAACTTGCAAACGTGTAAAAATAAAATTTAATAAATTTTAAATACAATTTCATTTCATTCAAAACTCTATAATTAATTTGGTATCATACAAAATTCAACCTTAAATTTAGTGACATTATTTAAAAATTCCATTTCTTCTTCATGATTATACATTATACAGTAAATCAATAAGCTTACTTTTTTAGGAAGTAAGCCCCAGGATGGTAAATATAGTGATAAATTGTAATTCTTTTAAAGAGGTAAAATAAACATTTTTGAAAGGATTTGATTTATTACAATCTTTTAATTTGAACTTCATTTCACAGTATTGCATAAAAAAACTATATACTTAAAAAGAAACTAAATGCGTCTATGGTCATTTAAAAATTAATTTATAACTTTTTCTATAAAAGCAGTTTTATTATAAGAAAAAATTGTAAGGAAACCTAGAAGATTAAAAAATATTAACAATGTTTTCTTGTAAAAGAAAACATTACATGTATTAAATTTAATGGGAAATTCCAAGGGGGGAAGTTGCCCCCCCTTACCCGTTACTGCAGGTACCCATGCACTCCGGAGTTAATGGGGGCATCGGTCATACCGTAGAAATGATTTAATATGCATGGTATGGTATTTAGCTATATAAAAATATGAAGTGTGAAAAGAAAAATACGAATAATGTATAATAGCGTACAACCCGAATGAACTGTAAAACGCAACGCTAAAAAAAAGTTTATATTAAAGTTATATAAATGTTCTTAAAAGTGTATTGATTTCAATATTTGGTTACTACCCCCCGTTGATTTATGATTTATTTTAAAATATTTGTCCACACTAGCCCTCTTCTATGCTACAGCTGCTTCATTTTTTATTAGGCTTTTTTGTATTACATAGCATTGCTATAGTAATAGAAACACCCAACGCTGGATTCACTATGCTTCAAATTTGTTATGAAACCCTTTCACAGCATAAATCATAGTTAGCGCCTCCTTCTCAATTTGAGTATGGTTCTTCTACGTCTTCTACGAGGTCCTAGGTTTAAAATATACTGGGGGAGTGGAGCCATCAGGAAATACATGAGTCCCAATACCCCTATTGGAAGCATCATAGGCTGTCCTTATGTGTAAAGATGAGACAAATTGCACCATCGTGTCACTTTCAACAAGCCATTTCTTACGTTTCTCGAACAATCTATTTGCTTCTTTGTCCCATTTCCAAGGTATACGTGATTATAATAATCTATACAAAGGACTTAGCTCAGAAAAAAATGTGTAAGAAACTTCTAATAAAATTGTAAAAGCCCTAGATAAGCTATTAGCTTGGTATCGTCCCGAGCCTCAGCTCCAGTTAGAATACCTTGCACCCTTTCATTAGTTGGGTGTATGCTTGCTGCATCATTATTATATGCCCCAAATACCTGATCTCATTATTCAAGACAACAAACTTTTCCTGATTTATTCACACCCCATAATCACTCAATATCTGTGGTACTTCGTTAGTTAGGTCAAGGAGGCTGACATGGCTAGCGAGTTTGCGTGCAGACGTTCAGCTCTAGTACAATATTAAACTCTACAGTGCGTTATTTAAAAATATGTTTCACACCAAAATAAAGTCAAAATATTTCAACAGGGCTCTTTTCCCTTAACAACACTAAAGTTTGAGTTTTATTAATAGAAATAAACGTGTGAAAATGTATCAGTTCATTTTAAACGACCTTTTAGGCATATTGGTGGAGCTATGAGACTAGACTTGTTGAAAAAAGGGATCTAGATTTAGCCTTCCTCTAACAAATAAGCTCATAACAGAAAATTTTAAGATATTTGAGAACTAGCAGCGAGCTTTCCTCTTCTTTACTTTAAGGTAAGAAGTTTCATAGTTTTCTTTCCCCTCTTTCTTATTGACATAGAAAAGGTTTTTTTTAGATGAATGGTTAGCGTATAAATTTAGACAGAATAGAAAAGTTGTTCCAAAAAATTACTCAGACATTTTATATTAAGCAGTGTGGCCTGATAGTGAATGATACTTTTTTACTGACCAGGGTGCTGTCTTAAGGGCCGCATCCACTGAACCAACTACTACAATGATGTAATCAATATAACAAAAGGTTTTTCTTAGATCAAGTAAAATCCTGTCCATATTTGATGAAAACAAATAACGAGCACTTTTGATTCCAGCACATAACCTATGTACTAGATCTAAATAAACCTATGGATATTAAACGTAAGAAGTTGTTGAAAGGCTTCACTAACTTGTAAGTGGAGGTACCTTTCGATAAATCAATTTTATTAAATATCTTTCCTCTTGCTAGTGTTTTTTTTAGAAATGACTCTCCAACGTAAATACATAATGGATAGTGCTCATCCTCCAGAAATTTGTTCAGAGTCACCTTAAAATCAACCCATAACCTCACTTTATCTTTATATTTGGATACACGGACTAAAGTAGTCTCCCACTGACTATATTGTACAGAATATATGATTCCCTCATCCTTAATAATTTTCAACACTTTCTCTACCTCTCTCGCACCGTTCTTTTCTTACAAAAAAATAGGCGTTGCCAAGGCCGCCCTTAGAATACTTGGGTCCCTAGGCAAACTTCGTTTGTGGGGCTCCAAGTTATCTTCAACAACCCCCTTACCACNGCATCAGAAAATGCCATAAAAGGTAAATGCATGTATTAATTAATGCTATAAGCCATGTTTTTATACATATAATGGTTGAATTCACCCCAATTCTTCGTTTGCTTTTATTCTCCAATGAACTTAATCTGTATAAAGGTACAAAAACAACGATGCCAAGTTTGAATTAAATAAGCTAATGCGTTCTACTTTTATCGCGAAACATATAATACTTACCACAGACAAACAAGTGCAAATCGGTGGAGTTAAAACGGAGAACTCGCTTCACTAGTTTAATAAATCAAACCATATGATTATGTTTTTATATTTTTAACCCTCAGATAATATTTTTAGATCACTTATATTAGCGCGCAAGCAAAAATTTCGCAACCCAACTTGTTTCTTACCTATGTCACCTAAGCAAGCATGAAGCCGCCAACCCCCCACCCCCCACCCCCAAATCACGGGGCTTTGTGTGGCTGTACCATTTCCACACCCCTAAGGGTGTCCCTGGACATCGCCCCGTGTTTCAACACCACATCTACAATCATTCACTTAATCACTCCTTTGGGTCTATCATTAATACATTTGAATGCTCATCATCAGATACTTTACTAAGCTCGTTCTACTTTAATGGATTATATAGCTAAGCTATTATATTTGTTGGTTACAGCTATAGCCGCATATACATATACATTCTTTCTCCGTTCTACTTTGCTGCATAGTGCCGCTCAAATAATGGATCTCCTTAGGCAAAGTCAACTTCAACAAATTAAGCCAATTTCTCCTCAGTAACGTTTGAGTTTCCTTCCAAAATGAAGGGTGAAAACACTACCATAGTAGGCAAAACCATTTTGGATGAACCGTGTACTACTTTCACCCTAAACGCTACTTTCAAGTTTAGAATATGTCCTGAATATGAAAACAACCACACCTAGGGTGGTTTCATAGGTTTCCACCCAAATGTTTTATTAGAAACTTTTTCTGGCATTAAAGTACGTGGTCTACCTGTGTATACTACCATTTCTACTGTTTTTTCAACTATCTGTATTGAGTACTCCATTGGGCATCACTTTACTGCATGTCTCTACATAACACAAATTAAGTTAATTTAATTTTTCATTATTTATAACTTTTTCCTTCTCTAGATATACATGTCAAAGAAATAACCCCACTTTACCACAAGTCTAGCACTTACTATTTATCAACGGTCACTCGGCCTTTGTTTTCTTCACTTGCACTTCAGCATTCTTTCTAGGACATCTCCTCGCACGCCTCTTCTTACCTCTCTTCACCACTAAATTTCAGTAATTTCTATATTATACTTGATGGGCATAAACATACGCATCGCCAAGGACCCTAGCGTTAGATTCTAGTTTATCGTCTGCTTCATTGTGGGGGGACAGATTAAACGATTTCTTTCATTGTTCTTATGCGAAAACACGTATCTGATGAATAAAAGTGTTATTGTTTGAAAATGGGGAAGTATTATGCCACACTTGCCTGAAGAAACGCTTACATTAAAGGATATATAATACAGTTTTACAGGTAATACTGTACAAGTACGAATAACATCTTTAATATATTTAAATATGAAGCTATCATCCGTATTGTTTAGAGTCTGACAAAACTACATTTATATTTAAAGTAGTATATTAGCTTATTATATTGGTTTCAGAAACCATATTATATTGAAAGTTCGATAAATAGAATGAAAAAGGTATCTTAAAACTTGATTACATTTGTTTGAATTACAAACTTTGTGTAGTTGCCATACGTTCAAACGATTACTTAGGTTATAGGCTTGTAGAAAGTATTATTATATTACCATTAAAAAAAAGTTGGGTTATATTTTGTATATTACCTTGAGAAACTATATTATGTTAAAATTTCGATAACTATAATGAAACAAGTTAGCTAAAAACTGTATTTGTTTGAATTACATACTTTGTCTAGAAGTATTACGTTCAAACGATAATTTAGGTTATAGGCTTGTAAGAAGTACGGTATCTATTAAACTTGATTTTAGTAAGAATCCCAATTTGTAAGGCTTGGTTTATATTCATGCATAATTCATAACTAATAGCGAATAGTGTATAGTGTATAGTGCGCAAGAAGTTGAAATACATTATTTTAAATGATGGCGTCTATAATCGATTTATAGTGAATAGTGAAATAGTTCACAGTGCATAAAGTTGATTTAACTTTAACTTTTCTTATACGTTATGCACGAGTTGTGAAACGATATTCTCGCGAGAAAAATCTAGCCAATAGGATTTATGGAAAACATAATTCGATATTTTTCAAATATTATTTTATAAGTTAGAAGTTGGTCGCCATATTGGGCTTTAATTATCGTTAAATAGTTTTATATTGTGATTTTAACTTGAAAATGAGTGAAAATGAAAGTGACAATGAATATACGGTTGAATTTACAGAAGATGGTTTTGTGTCTGTTGCTTGGGGGAGGAACCCCGCACCTCCTATTAATGTAGTTTTTGTACTTGCCTTGGTCACTTGGGAATTTTTATGGTTTAAAACACCAGGAGTTGGAAAATTCATTGTCTAAACCCACATAACCCCCCTCCAAAAAATACATTTCGTGCAACGCCCTTGTACTCTAGCCTCATTTCATTCAACCACTAAACAAGATTGTCCTCAAATGAAGATAAATAATTCAAACATACTATTAAATATAGAAGGATGGGTTCTATAAAATTCATTTACCCGTGATGATAAAAAGCCAGAAATGCAATTCTATATGATCTGCCATTAAATGCTAAATATATAAATTCAGATTAATACTATTTAGTAAACAGTACCAGTATTTATCTCTCAGATTATAATACAGCTAGTAAAATTGGCGTGTTAAGGGGAACAAGGATATTATATTTGTAAGTATGTAAATTATTTTGAAGACCAATGATTGACATATCCATAGAGGTAGTATCCTTAAAATACCACGCGTGCAAGGAGATCACCAAGGCCGTAGCCAGCCAATAATTTCAGGGGGGGTTTAGTGGGCCCATCCCCCAATTGACGGAGGCTAGAAAAAATTCTAAATAAAAAACTGTTCTAGAAGCTATCTGAAGTGTCTTTTATGGCAACATAACCCCCTAATTTGTACTTGTACCTTAATTTTTATATTGTTTGAACCATAAATACAGCCATATATATTTTGTTCATAAAATTTCGGGGGGGGGTTTGCACCCCGAAAACCCTCCCCTGACTACGGCCTTGGAGATCACCTCTCAAACAAATGACATTCGTTATGAATGTCTTATTCACTACGTTGCATTATAAACCTTATTAGTTTTCTTATGAATTGTGCACTATACACTATGCGCTATTCACTATTAGTTATGAGTTATGCATGAATATAAACGAAACCTAAGGCCTAATTCCGTACCAGAATACTATCATATATTAGTATTTTGGTAGGATAAACGGCCATTTATAATGGACGTAGAAATTCCCTTCTGGAAGCTATTTTATCCTACTTAAATACTACTATAGGGTAGGTTTTTGGTAAGAGATAAAACCTTACAAACGTGCATCCTTCAAAAATCATCGTATATATTAGCCTACATCTCACCAGTTTCGGACTTTGTTATGATCTTCAAAGCTTTTACTAACACATTTATTTCATTTAACTAATCAGACATTGATGTATCTCATATATTAAATCAAATTAATGAACGATGTCAAAATGCCACATTGCCTTGTGTGGGTTTAAGAGAGAAAGAGATATCCGAAGGTTTCCTTCTCTCTTACACAATTGTATGCAGTCGACAACTTGAAAATTTCAGCCACAGATGTCCATTCAGTTATATTATAGAGATCAATGCTAAATTCACATGCTGCTAATACACTGTGTAGTCTGTGGGAAGTTTTGAGTTGATCTTTAGCTTGATCTAATTATTCTGTCATTCCACATATTTCCTTGGCTAAGCTGTCCCTAATCCATTTCGATTGCAAGTGATGCGTGTTTGTTCTTCCAGTTATTCCTCCAGCTTTGCCAACAACCGGACTATTAAATTTTTGTTCAGACGAGACATTTAGTGATCCATGCAGTAAAATTCCCTTTCCCCCCAAACATTTGTTATGAAACTTTTTATTGTGTAAACAAGGGTTAGAGAATAATGTGATCTCTGAAACTTATTTTTGTATTTATATTTGTAGTTGCTCTTGTTTTATTAAGTTTCTTTTGAATAAAAAAAGTGTTTTATGTTCGAGCTTTTTTATAATATCTTGAAAATGTGTAATGTGTAAACATGAGTAACTCCAGGAGACCAAAAATGTAAGTCAGGCTTATTAAAATTAGGTTTATGATTACTATAGTATATTCTATCTAAACTAAATAAAACTAACTCATTTTTACAGCCATCCTTCAAATATATTAGTTCAGGTTATCTCTTAAATATATGCTTTGACTGTTGTGGGAGAATCTTTAATTTTGAGCATTCTGTTATTGTTTGGAGAAGGGAAAAACGAATGAATTAATAATCGTTGACCCATTTTAAATTATAGTTGGATTTTATAATAGTAAAATAAATGGGGAGGCTATAGCTCAGGGATGGTGAAACTTTTCTGACCAGTGTGCCACTTAAGTAGGGCCTACTATTTAAATTTTGAACTAGTCTAGTGTGCCACATCTTATTTACTTTTTTTAGTGATATTCAAAAATAAAAACTGGTTTAACATTATGAAATGTATTGAATAACTCAAATCAAATTTTAAATATTTTAATAATGCTTAAATTTTAAAGAACATTTACTAGCATGAATAGTCGAAGTGAGAGTCTTAGAGCATATTAATTTCAATAACTTAAAGTAAAAACATCGAAAATAGCACCTTCAGTGAAAATAAAGACAGTAAATTGATATGTTAAAATAAAAAATTAACATAATATTTTATATATTTTAGTTTGAAACAAGTCGTATTTTGCCATCTAAGATATTTGTTTGGTTCATAGCTTCTTGTATTCAACAAAACACAAGATGCACTTAAGTTAAGTCTGAGCCCATGATTTCTAACTGTTGACCTCATAAAGTTCATTGTGACATGACATTTAATGACATGGCTCTCGAAATATTATTGACTTCAAAAAATTACAGGTCCTACCACTTTGAAAAAAGTTTTATTAGGGGTTTATTTTGTTCATGTCATCTTGTCACCCAAATCGCATTCTTGTGCCACAGATTTGCCATCCATGTTATCTAGCTCATCTACAGTGGAGTGTATGTAAGTAACAGTTAGAAGAAGGCAGGGTTGTGGAGTCTTGAGTCGGAAGCAATTATGGGTGGAGTCAGGAGTCGTAGTTGGAGTCTGTAAAAGTGTACCAACTCCAACTCTGGCTTCAAAATAAAAAACCTATGATATTATAACAACACAATAGGGCCCCCGTATCCGCTGATTCAGTATCCACAGTTTACCGCTGCCCAATTTTATTTATTTTTAATTAAAGGAAAAAATAGTTATTATTACTTCATTTAATGTTTGTAATGTTTTACTGTGAATAATTTTATCAATTGAACTTTATCGTATTTATGTATGTTACATGAATATCACGTTATATAATAGGTCAGTATTATCTACGGTTTCACGTGACCGGCGGTAGATCTAGGAACGTATTATCTGCGGATATGGAGGCCCTAATGTTGGCCTATATGGTAAATATATCATTTTAGTTTTATACTTCTTTTATTTTTTAGGTTCAATTTGTGATTTTGATTGACTACTTTATTAAAATATAAATTCACAATGCCAAAGGGCTTCCCATGAAGTAATTTGTATTGGAGCATCTAACTGCAGTAAATTTGTTATTACTTATTAATAGGCTATACAGCCATTTATGAAGGGAGTTGTGTCGGATTTGGACAGTGGAAAAATGTTGGAGTCAGAGGCTTGTCATACCAACTCCACTGCCCTGGTTTAAAAACATATTGAACCTCTTCTAAATGAAATTACACAAATTAGACTGTCACATATACTGATACCCTCACAAAGAAAGATATTTTTGGCCATAGTATTTTGATGGTATATGTTGAGAACACCAACCTTATATCATATGCATATAAAAATTATTTTCTTTGTTTTATTACTATATCTTCATAATCAAATTATTATTACATACACTTAAGAAGACAGCAAATCGAACAATAACAGGATTTATAAACTTAGATAATTTTTAATAACTAGGGGCCTATAAAATTGAAACAAAAATCACAAGAAAAATATAGAAACTTAAATATTGACTATATTTTGTATTGACTTAGGTTCTTTGCATTATGATGTTGACTTATGATCCTTTGCTGTGTGTGATATTGTTTCCTATGGAGATTAAATTATTTATTTGATCAATAGCATTTAAAATTTTAATTTATCAATGCATGAAAGGTTCTAGGTTAAGCTAGATTGGGTAGGAACCATAATTATTGCAGTGCATTAGTATGAGTAAACGCCGAGTACCTGCCAAGTGTGGCCAGCAGGTCTATTGTGACCACCATGGTAACAGTTACCAACAACGGGTTGGCACGATATCAAATAGTTACCAACAAGTGTGATTGTAAGTGCTCGGTGGAAGATACCAACAACGATACAATATTGAATTTAGTCGATAAGCTATAGGGCCTGTCTAACCTCTCTGTTAACGTGCCGAATCTCCTAAATTGTGTTCTCTACGTCTCTTGGTCTTATATTTAAATATTTTTCCATATTAGTCAGAATAGGATTTATTTATTTGTGTTATAGCATTAAATAAATTAAACATTATGTTGTTTTTTATATTTGCAATATATTGTTATTTTTCAAACACTTTTTTCAAGCTTATAGTAATTATTTGTGTTAGGTTATGGCTGGCCAAGTATTTAAACGTGTGAAGTTCTAAATTATATTGTTTTTAATATTTTTTACAGTAGATAAGATATTATTTTATATATTCTGTAGTTTTTCTGTTTCTCTTTTTAATAAATAGCTTAGGCCACTTCATATGTTAGGCCCATCTGTTATTTGAATTAATACAGCTGTAAAGTATTGACATTAATTTGCTGAGAAGGATGCAAGTGCAAATTTATCCATTCTTAGAAATATAGGAAAGAGCATTTCGAAGTGCTAGCTATAGTTTATAAAGACTCACTCATAGCACAATAATGGTTAAGAAATGAGAAAGTTATAATTTAGAGTAAGTATACATACATTTGTGTGGAGGGATTGTGTAAACCATTAAATAAAAAAATCCCAATACATCCTTTTGGGAGTCAAATCACTGACAAACTAGATCAAATGAGGCTGACTGACATCATAGTTTGGTTGAGTGAAAATAAAAACTAATATTAATTATAATAGTAACTAGTAATAAATTAGTAGGAATGAACATTTAAGCTGTATTTGTAAAATACAAATAATATCGCTAGATATAGACGTTTGAAAAACTACCATCAATTATGAAGATACATTTACAGTTTATTTTTCCTCATTTTGTTAAATACCGATACAAATTTTCATTTTTTGTCAATTTTAATGTTATTAAAAGGAATAAGAGTGTGAATCTGAGTGTAATCACAGAATTTAATTATTTTTATTTTATTATTATTTTTATTTTATTATTATTTTAAACTATGGTTTATCCCAAAATAAAATTTTTAAAATACCAACAGTGCTACCATACATATTTTAAACATTCTTACACATTGAGCTGAGTAGATTTTTTTAAATGTGATATTTTAAAATGCACCCATTTGAATAATTGTTACTTAAACTTTTTCAGTCATTTGTCATTGCAATCATAACAAACAATTCTAATTTATTTGGAATTATTGTTGTGGTTTTGAAGAATCAGAGCTGCTATTCCCTTAAGAAATAGGGTGAAGATTTTCACCTTAAGGAGGGCAGCGCCCTTAATATTGATTTAGAGGCAAGCTCAAGACTTTTCAAGATAAAATAAACATTTTAGTTTAAATTTAAAAATCAAGGATTGATAAATTATTGGACGGTATCACAAATATAATTTTATTTGTACGCTTTATGGAAAAACTTTAGAACACAAATATATAATTTTTTGGAAAGCTATTTTCATTCAAAATTGGTTTCCTCTTATATTATTTTTGAAAACTAGTTATCTTTAAAATAATTTGTTCTTTCCAGTCTAGTGTGTGGCGATGTGGATGGAAAGTTCAAAACCTTATTTACCAAAGTTGAAAACATCAACACAAAATCTGGACCATTTGATTTCTTACTCTGTGTTGGTGATTTCTTTGGTTCATCAACAGACTCTTGGACACCTTATAAAGATGGCAAGTTAAGTGGTGAGTGTATTTGATTTATTGGTCGTATTAATCTTAAAAAAGGTTCACACTAAACAAAAGAGAGGCTGTAATAAAAGCCATAAATGTATTTGTGAATGCTTTTGAAGCTATTTGCATGTTTCCATTAACTGTGTAGGAATGTGATAAAGGTAGAATTGATATTAAATGTACCAACATTTGCATGTAGTTGAATTGGTAAACTTTTTGTGAGAATGTTAACCCCGTGTTTTTGGGTAACTTTAACAACATCATATAATAAAAATAAATTCATTCCTCATTGAATTTAGGTTTTAAATGGTTTGCTAAAAACGCCCACAGTTTTTAAATAATGATGTGAAAATAGGATCCCAAGATATTTGTCTTAACCCATTCCATGGCACATGGCATATTCTAATTCGATAAATATTTTCATTACTCATTATTTTCTCATATGTATTCCTTTATTTATGATCAAAGTATAACATTGAACTGGTAGCTACATCTATTAGCTTCAATATGAAGTATTAAAACTGGCTAAAAGTATGGCCATTCAGATGGCACTACAGTAACATATTGAAATGAAACATCAATTCACACCCGCACCAGGGCACATTCAGGCCTAGTATTTTAAAAATATGGTTCATTCATTTTTTATCAAAGCCAAACATTAAAAAGTTTGAAATTCTATGTTTTGTTTAGTTCCTATTGGCACCTACGTGTTGGGGCCGAGTACTGTCGGTCATGGCGCACTCTACCCAGACATGAACGGTGGGGAACTGGCACCAAATGTCAGCTATCTAGGTAAGATAAGCTTTCCTAAGTCTTTATTATACTTAGCAGGGTTTGAGTGGTCTAATTAATTAGACTATCATCGCACTTGACTGCCAATGATGGAGAAATTGGGGTTCAAATCTCGGCTCGGTGCACTGAATGTTGTTTTCCATATGGAAATTTTCTATCATCTCTTCACAAATTTATTTTAAAACTCCCTTAAGTCCTTAACTATCCATTTGCTAAAAATATCAACAGTAGTATTAATTGTATAATGTAGGCTATATACAATAAAACAATCGAAAGAAAAATTCAGGTTTATAATTATTACACTATATATTGATGTTAAAAACTAGATTATTTACCTTGATGGAATTGTGGGTAAAATTTGATGTCTGGCAGTCGGGGAATAAAACAGAAACCCTCTTGCTATCCCTACATTTATACATACTTACCAATATCCATTCATAATGAATACTAACTTTGCATAGCGTATTGGAATAAAATATCAATATTTGACTAAACTGTTCAAGAAAAATGGAGCATACTAGTAAAATAAATACAGGATGTGTTAAAAATAGCAGGATAAAAGGGGTGAAATTTATTTAAAAAAAATTAGTTTTGCTTTTATTTAAAATGGTAATCACAACAAGGAAAAAGGACAGGTAGGCCTATACAACTGGCGTGACAGTGAGAGCGGAGCAATTAAAGATAGTAAAAAGTTTAAAATATCTGGGCAGTATTGTAGAGGAGAGTGGAAGGAACAGGAGAGAAATAAGTGAGAGAGGAAGGCAAGCAAAGGCATTTATCAGAAGTGTGAGAATCTTGCTTTGGAGCAGGGATATGCCAGACAAGTGCAAGGGAGTGATCTACAATATCCATTACCTGGCAATATTGACATAAGCTGGAGAAACATGGGTAATGAAGGAATAGGATGGAAGCAGAATGTAGGTGAGGGAAATGAGATTCCTGAGAAGCACTATCGGTGTGACAAAATTTTACAGGAGTAGAAATGAGAGAGTAAGAGGAATATTACAGGAAGAGCCCGTCCAAGACAGGAGAGAGAAGGCACGACTAAGGTGGTATATGGCCATGTGAGAAGAATGGAGACGGAAAGGATGCCCAGGAGGATGTTGGACGTAGGAGGTGGAGGGGGTAGGATGCCGGGAGGAAGACCAAGGGACAGATGGTTGAAGGGAGTCAGGAGGAGTGTGGAGGAAAGAGGAGAGGACTGAACCAAGGTGGAGGGAGAGGGGTGGTGGAAGGAAAGGAGAGGGTGGAGAGGCTTATGTTCCAAACAGACCCAGCCAGTGGCTGGAAGCTGTTCATGATGATGATTATTATTTATTTATAAGGTATTTTAGTTAAAAGGTTGTTTGGTATAACTCAATATTAAAATAGGATAGTAACATAAAATAATTCAACTAAATAACTTATGTAGTGTTAACACACTTAGGTGATTGGGTGTGTCAGGATAGGATTATTGTTTGGTTACTATATCATGCAAACAAGTAGTATAAAGGTACAGTTCTCTTATTTCTAGGGAAAAGAGGTTTATTCACAACAAGCTCTGGTTTGAAGATTGCCTATGTAAGTGGTATAGAGACAAACAGTAAAGAACCACCACAAGAACACACATTTGTTGAAGCCGATGTAACTTCTGTCAGAGATATCTGCTACAAGGGGAGGCCAAGTTTCAGAGGAGTCGACATCCTAGTCACATCCGTTTGGCCCAAGGACATTGTACATATCAATGTGGTAAGTGAAGTGCTCTTCTCCATTGAAATAAACCACGACAGATATACCCTAATTCTCGTACGAAAAACATTAAAATATTGACAATCACAAACATTGGTTAAACTACTTTTATATATCTATACCTCAAGTAATGTGACTTAAATATTTAACTTTTGCTAGTAATTATCAACACCTATAAAACAACATTAGTAATTAAGTAATATTTTATCAATGATGAACCCAAGAAATTATGTCCGCGTTTTCTAAAACTGTTATTCCTACCAGAATCAGAGTATACAAGCCTGGTCACAAAAACCAATTTTGCTTACTTAACCTAAGAAGTTCTATCAACATATGAACATGGATATTAAATTGAACAATAAGTTTTTTTCTTAAAACATATTTTTTAAATTTTTTCACACTAATAAAAATAAATGCAACTTGTGAGCCTTTATTCAGCATATTGGTTACATCAAAACCTTTAAATACCTCTGTTGTAACATTTTTAGGTTTTTAATCATTCAGTCTCTTAAAAATTGTCAGCACTTCATTATTAAAATAATGTTTGACGAATGACATTGATTAAAGGACAGTCCTTGGTAACCCAGTACCGTACTCCAAGCTAAAGACATAGGTGTCATTCCTTTCAAATTGTCTTTAATATTTAGGAAAATATATAAATACTTTTATGATTTTATAGGCTCTTTAATTATTTTGCTATTCTTGTTAAGTGATTGAATATCAACATAGGTATTTGAAAATGTTGTTTGCTGCCATTGCACTCATTACCAAGTATTATTATTAGAGCCATAGAATTATCACATTAATAATAAAATTGAATTGTTTTTAAATAAAGTTGGGTCGACATCACTATTTTACAAATCTGAATCTCCAATATTTTTTTTAAGGATTTGAGCCTTGATTCGGAAATTTTCTTGAATCCTCAAATCTCGAATATAAGGATTCAAGAATTCTATCCTTATTTTTAAGTGATTATTTTAAAGAAATCTTGGCACATTCTAATCTTCAATCTTATGTTGTTATTATTATTAGCACCGCGTCTTACTACCCGTTCGGGTTATACACACTTACGCTAATGTGCAATGGTAGGGTGATTGTNGTGATTGTGAGATGAAATGGAGGACCTACAGTTTAACGTGGAATCCGAACCACGGTGGAGGCCTGGCATTCCTCACATTCACAAGTTGTGATTAATACACATCTTGTCAGAGGTGAAGGAAGGGTTTGGCAATCAGATAAATCTGTGCCGGGACCGAGGATTGAACCCTGGACCTTCAGCACAGAAGTCTGACACCTTACCCCTAGACCACCAGGTCACTGTCGAATCTTATGTTAATAGAGGATGATAAATTGAAATGTTATTGTATAAGACAATGTTTTTATTCGTGAAATATAGCTTTCCCCAGTAATTCTACGAACCCTTAGTCTCAATAATAAAAAAAATGCTCTTTTATTTATATCTCTTTTGATTATTACTTGATTTTCCTAGCTGAAAATCAATATATCAAGTAAAAGGCTTAAGTTTACTGTCAACATTTTCTCACTGTAAAAAACAGGTCAAAGAACACTTGTAAACAAAAATTTAGAGTTAACCAGTAAACATAAATTGCAACTTTTACAAATAAAAATTAAGAGGACTTTTGTTATTAGTGCTAAGTATTTTCAGCGTCAACAAGAAGACATAAAAATGTATTTGGTCAGTTGCTGTAAATCATATTAATTCCAAAACCTGCACTTGGACATGGTGCCCTCCACACAATATTGACTCTGACTGAAAGTATTGTTGATACAAGGAGGTTTTTTTAAGTCATTACAATGTTGTTCTCAATGAATGGAGGACTGATTTAGCTAAAGAATACAAGGAGGTTTTTTAAGTCATTACAATGTTGCTCTCAACGAATGGAGGACTGATTTAGCTAAAAAATACAAGGAGGTTTTTTAAATTATTACAATGTTGTTCTCAACTAATGGAGGACTGATTTAGCTAAAGAATACAAGGAGGTTTTTAAGTCATTACAATGTTGTTTTCAACGAATGGAGGACTGATTTAGCTAAAAGAATACAAGGAGGTTTTTGAGTCATTACAATGTTGTTCTCAACGAATGGAGGACTGATTTAGCTAAAGAATACAAGGAGGTTTTTTAAGTCATTACAATGTTGTTCTCAATGAATGAGGGACTGATTAACTAAAGAATACAAGGAGGTTTTTAAGTCATTACATTGTTGTTCTCAACGAATGGAGGACTGATTTAGCTAAAAAAATACAAGGAGGTTTTTAAGCCATTATAATGTTGTTCTCAACGAATAGAGGACTGATTTGGTTAAGAAAACCTTGAGTTTTGTATATTGTTGAAATTCATCAAATAAGTGTGCTGTATTTTATAACTCAAAAGACTAAGAAATACCCTACAAGTAAAGTATAAGTCAGGATATTTTGGCTAAAGATGCTACAAAGTGCTAATTCGTTAAAATACAAATTTTACAAAATTTGCTATTTTTAAAACTAATACAGTGAAACCTGCCTTAAACAAACCCTTTATTAAGCAGAAACTTGTCTTAAACGGAAATATTTTACAGTTCCATGACTTTAAGGGTAAAAACATGCTAAATTCCCTGGATTAAACGAAAACTGTCCAACGCGGAAATGGAATTCAAAATAAGCCTTTATACAGAAAAATTCCAATGTTCCGGTGGACAACGTTAGAAAAAATTTTGACATCCTATACATTCTACAGACTTTTGTTTTCTCTAATTCTTCCTTTATATTAAGAGGAGTTGAAATGTTAAGTCAGGTATATGTCCTTTCTCCTTAGTTATTTTGTTACCTTTCTTACAGAATTGTGAACTGTAATTGCCTCTTGATTATTATCTCTGTTCTTCCCAGTTTCCATGTTAATGACTTGTCAATCATCTTTTGAACTCAGCCTTTAACGTTACAGAACTACCCGTATTGAAATTCACTTGTTTGTCAATTCTGGAAATTCTACTCAATATGGACTCTAGGCCTGCATTTTTTACTTTAGTCTGGCAGTTGTCATTATGGCTTCAAAGATAAGAGTTGTGGTTTATCTAAACATGAGAGTAAAAGTTATTCATCTGAGTGAGCTAGATAAATTATCTGTTAAGTAGATCATGACGATGTTTATCATTGATAAAACTCAAGTGTACGAGATTCTAAAGAAGAAAACGGAAATTTTAAAGCTGTGGGAAAATTGTTCTACTTGAAAAATAAAAAGAGAACTTAAGAAAACTGCAAACTAAAACATTAATGAAATAGTGTGGGAATGATTTTTCAGGGTTAGGGCCAAAAATTACGCGTGTCGGGTACAATGACACAGGATATGCTAAAAAGTCACACAAAAACTGGGGAAAACTGAATTCAAAGCATTTAGCGGATGGTTAGAGAGTTTTCGCAAAATACATCGAATAGTTTTTAACGAACTTAGTGGTGAATTGAGTGATGTAAATAGTGAAACCATTGAAGCGTGGGTTGCTAAACTTACCTCCATATTCGAGGGATAGCAAAGAAAGATTGACTGTTTTTCTATGTGGTTTTATATCAGGTGAATTGTAGAAACCCTTACTTATCAGTAAGGCAGCGAAGCCACGGTGCTTCAGAAGTATGGACATAAGGAAACTGAATGACGTCACATATCATGGAAGAATGGTTAAAGGCTTTTAATGGCAGAATGTAAAAGCAAAACTGGCATGTTTTGTTGTTTTTGGATAACACAACTTGCCACCCCCACATTGAACATGCCAACATGTGACTTGCTTGATTCCCTCCAAACACCACAAGTCTTTCTCAACCAATGGATCAGGACACTATTCAGAATGTTAAAGTGCACCATCGTTAATTATTAATGCAATCTTTGCTCGCCAGTATGAATTCTACATCATTCGCCTCTGGAGCTTGCCAGAACTGCCTCTTTACTAGATGCGGTTATTTGGATAAGTCAAGCTGTAAAGAAGTTGTTAACAGAAACTGTGACAAGGTGTTTTGAAGAATCAGGATTTTCTATGAATAAAGTTACTGCTAGTGTAGAAAATGTGAATGACCAGCAGGACTTATACCCTGATTTTGGTTGGAAGAACAGTAGAGAAAATTCAAACACATTTCTTTGTGGCCAACACAAATAACATTTTACTTTGTTATTTATGTAATTCTATAGATATTGGTAATATCTATCAAAAGTGACAGTTGCAGATAACATGACTTTATGTATAAATATATTAAAATGGTTTTAGTAACTTTAGTAACTAACTTCTACTGTTCCTCCTACCAAAATCACGCCATACAAAACTGCATGAATGAAACTGCTTTCAATAACTGCAATGCTGAAGACTACATCAACATAGACAATTATGTGCAAACTGAACCAGACACGATGGATATCGGTGCCTTAGTTGAGAATTTTAAAGAAAGTTGGAAAGGAGAAGAGAAAGAAGAAGAGGAAAGTCACATTGTGTCGGAAGAAGAAAAGTGTAGCTTGAAGATTTATCAAGATGCTGTCAAATGTTTAAAGGAACTGCAACAATTTGCCCTGTCAACGGAATGATTCTGATATGCTTAGTGTGATTTCTCAGGCTAAAGTGTTTGTGGAAAGTCAGGCAGCCAAGAGAGTAAATTGTGTGCAGAAAATCCTGCTTGACTACTGGAAAAAATAAAGACAAGTGAGTAATGTTTTTCTGTTCAGTGTAATATTTCTATATGTTCATTTATAGTATGAATAATGAGTACTGTTTATAAACGAGTTACAGTATTTTATTTTATGATTTTTATCCCAATTACGTGCATGTCCCTGGTTTAATTTTTATAGTACACCTTCATTAAACAGAAATCTGGCTTTAGCGGAAAAATAAATTGGACCCTTGCGATTCCGTTTAAGGCAGGTTTGACTTTAATTTAGTTTGTAACAGCTCTATTTTCGTGTCTTTAATGTCATGTATATAATATGTCATCCATTATTTATTTTTTCTTTCAAGCAACTATGCAAATATGTGAAGTTCATTTTGCTTTTTAATTTTTTTTAATTGAATGTATATCTTTTCTCTAATTCTAGGATTTGCGCCAAACAGCGGATTCATGGTTACTGTCATGGCTTGCAACACAAATCAAACCCAGATACCACTTTTGCGCTTCAAAAACTGTGTACTATGAAAGACCACCTTACAGGTAAATTACTAATATGTATTATATTTGGAAAAAGGTATAAGAAAGGTGGATTAGAAACATATAAAAGGAACGAACACAATATGGCTTTTACAATGAAAAGAAGAACACATTTCACACTTTACATTGCTGCCATTGGACAAAGAAGTAATGGCTGCTTCTTGAAGAAAAAAATTGTTACCACCCACTCCCTAGACCTAGGTTTCATTCTATCATAGGTAAATTACTAAGATATAATTGATGTATTTTTATTAGCTATATTATTATTATTAGCACCGCGTCTTACTACCCGTTCCGGTTGTACACACGCTAATGTGCAATGGTAAGGTGATTATGAGATGAAATGGAGGACCTACAGTTTAACGTGGAATCCGAACCAGGGTGGAGGCCTGGCATTCCTCACATTCACAAGTTGTGATTAATACACAGCTTGTCAGAGGTGAAGGGAGGGTTTGGCAATCAGATTTATTAGCTATAGATTTAACACAAGGCTATAAATATTTTAGGGCACAAGAAGTTAGTAGGATTATTGAGGCATTAATTTTGTCCATCCACCCCAGAAAGTTTTTTCTTAGTTTGAATCTTTGTGGTGTCAAAAGTAGGCTGGTTTTTACAGATCCTGAAAGTAGAGGAATTAATGAGTGATTCTAAAACTGTAGACCCAAATGATAGTAACCCTTAAACTGTATTAAATGCATGCAAAGCAGTGTAATATATAGATCAACATTCTACTCAGAAAATGAAAGAATAAACAGCCCAAACATTTGTTTGGAAGGAATATGGATATGACCCTTTACACTGGTCTATGGTCACTCTCGCATTATACTTTACTGTTGGGCTGTGCAAATAGGATTATTTATCGAATCAAATATCAAAATTTCGAATGAATACCGAAAAGTACAAATCGAATAGTAGATTTTTCTTTCAGTTTTGATAAAAATTATCTTAATTAGTAAATTCCTATTGAAAATAGAGTTTTATATTTAAGTATTGGCAGAATGCAAAAAATTACTACAAAACATTGTTATTTGAGCTTGTATTTATAAAAAAAAAGACTGAATTTAAAACAAAATGTCAGAAAATTAAGAGTAATTTTTGATTCAGTTCTTAGACAGTGGGTTTCATCTAAATTAATTTTTTTTTTTAATTTTGTGTTAAGTTTTTGATATACATTTAAATTTAAAAATTGCATGGAGAATGTTTAACTGGTCAGTGTAGAGATTATATTTCTTTAAACTAAAACATTATTATTTGAAAGGGTAAAATAATGGGGTGATTAATAAACAAGGTAATATTTGGTTTTGTTCATCATTTCTATTATTTCAAGGTGTAGTTCTCATTTTCTTATATGTAGGGCCTACTTTTGTTTGCGTGACCCAAAGTTTAGTTAAAGGTGTACTAGGGAAATTAGGGGTTAGGTAGTTTCCTGTTGCTTTCCTAACTGAGCCAGAAAGTATTATTGCCAAGCCCTTCGAAATGCATACACCAGCTGTCCCTGACACCTTCACTCTATTCATCGCAGGGACTGGCTGTATACGGAATGTTATTACTAGTATCATTCATACCTCTGCCACTTTCACATTATACAACAATAAATTTTAATAAAATAACACAACTGTAATGAATGATAAAATAAGTTCTTGACCCCCTTTAAATGCTATCTATGCTTGAACCCCTTAAATGTTCTCTAGTTTTTGAACCTTTTAAATGATCTCTAGGCTTGATACCCCTTACATTTTTTCTAGGTTATAAACCTTTTAAATGATCTCTAATCTTGACACCCCCTAAATGTTCTTTAGACTTGACACCCCTTGCAATCTCTCTTCTATTTGGGTCCACCTCCCTGTCTGGCTAACACTCAACAGACTGACAGGCTACTCAAATGGTTGACCTTACAATAGGTCCCTCCCTCTTTATTTTCACGCTTAGAAATTTTGAATATTTGCACACCCCTACTGTACTGTCATTGACAGGAAGATCGAGTTTTGAATCCCAGTTGGGTGTACCAAGGGTGGTTTTACACTCTCACTCCATGTAAATGTGGGTACACTTCCTTTAAGTTCCTCCTTCCTCATCCCTAACACAATATTGTAATTAGTTTATAAGCATATAACCCAAGCAAGTAGTAAGATGCAGTGACAAAAAAAAGATGTGTATGAACATGGGAATAAAGTCTTTCTCACTACAGTCATTTGGTTAATCAACTCTGACAAACCTGTCTACCAACTAAAATGCCAACAATGTACTGCACAATATGTTGGCCTCACCACTGAAACGCTCCGTAAATGAATGAATGGACACCACCATGACACCAAAATTAAGAATCCAGAAAAACCAGTTACAGCACACGCCTCCACTCATAACCTCAACTTTGAGGCCTGCTACACTGTCAAGGTGTTAAAATCATTCCACAAGACACAAGGTAATATGTCTCATTTAAGAAGATGAGAACTGGCACATAATATGAGAACCAGAGATCAATTTAACACAAACATGGTGCCCATAAATCAATTTAACACAATGAACTTCCACACACAGATTATTTGCGACTTTTCTCTTGAAACCATTCAATTTTAATTTTTTTATATCATTGGTTAGGGTATTCCATGAATGAGAAGCTGAAACAGTGAAATAATTTGAGTAATGATTGCATTTATAGAGGAATGAATAAAGTTGAGTTTTCTTGTGATCGAGTGTTGAAATTATTATTAGAGTTGAGTGAGCGTATACGTGAAGAAAGGTATCGTGGGGAGTTGGAAGTCGATAGTTTCTTTATGATGGTCATCGAGTGTAGAGTTCGTCTTTCTTTAAGTCATAGCCAAGTTAGTTTCTTATAGTATGGGGAAATATGATCACGCGACCGGAGGTCAAATATAAATCTAACACGTGTGTTCTGGAGTCTTTGTAGTCTTGCCGCAAGGTGGGCTGTCAGGTCATTATACACTACATCACAATAGTCAAAAAGCGGGAGGATAAGGGATTGGATAAGAGTGGATTTAATATTCATTGTTATAAAAATTTTCAGGCGCTTGAGTGTAAAGCAAAAAACACTCTTTTACATATTTGTTTCACATGACTATTCCATGTTAGGTTTTCATTTATATGTAAACCAAGGTTATTAACAACAAGCACAAATGAAATTGGGCTGTTATTTAAATGTATTTGTCATACAGATGCAAAATTCAATGAGGAAAGTATTCTTTTTGACCCTATAACAATAGATTGGCACTTAAGTCAGCATTCATATTAACCACGGCTCTATCAATATGAGAAAGAGAGGATGATAAATAAAGTTGGAAATAATTGGCATATAGATGATGTTGAGAGTGTTGCAAACAACTTGGGAAATCATTTATAAATATTGAGGAAAGGAAAGGGCCAAGGACCGAACCTTGTGGCACTCCAGATGTCACTGAACGCCATGTTGACTGAGTGTCACCTATCGTGACACAATGTTGGCAGTCATTTAGGTATTACTGCATCCATTGAGCTGAACTTACTGAAAAATGAAAGTTTGTTTGTAATTTAGAAAGAAGAGTATTGTGGTTAATTGTGTCAAAAACTTTGCTAAAGTCTAACAGTGTCAACAGCGTCAACTGTCTTCTATCCATGGCTAATCTTATATCATCAGTTACATTTATG